>CAIGRF010044131.1:0-11050 GCA_903798235.1 Fraxinus ornus | reverse complement strand
ACACAAGTTTTTAAAGGCTCGCTTAAATGTGAGACTTCCCGCTGCGATAATTTATTTTGATAAAAAAAAGGTTTACAAGAGAAACGTTTACCCCACATATTCTCTATCATTTCTATCTTTTATAATGGTAATACAAAAATCTAATAACGGCTCCTTATTTATAAGATAAATTGGGGCAAAATCGAAATTTACAATAACACAATTCCGAAATTATCATTAGTCAAATTTCCATCCGAGAATGGACCCCCAAGAGGGTGGCAGGATCCAATCTCCACGGCAACCTCAGGCGTACTAACTCCATATAAAAGTAATAATTAAACTCTGTTCATTTCATTATTTAAATGTAATTGTTGGAATAATTTGCGTTCAAATTGCCATATCCTGTCATGTTCATTTACATCTAGCAATAAGGCTTCGTTTGGTACATGAAAAATTGCAAACGGATGGTGAAAATTAATGCTAAACTTTTATTTCTTTATCAATCTACACAACATCAAGTCATATTATTTGAAAAGAAACCAACAGAACAAATCGCACACTTGCATGAAAGAATCTTATCATATTGAAAAGTACTTAAAAACCATCCATGTCTTAGTTTCTACATCCCCTCCTACATTACATATCTAGCATCGGGGATAATCTGCTGGAGGATGAGGTAGGGTCTCTAGTGGTCCTTGCCCATTCTTCACAATAAACACCACTGATAAACCCCATGTCAAATGTATCTCCAAGTGACAATGCATAAACCAAGCCCCTGCAACATGTCAAAATATTCAGCATTAGTGTCTGTGATGCTTGTGCGCGCTTGTCTGTGTATACAAGTATGTCTAATCATATTCCTAGTCTTATGTTTTTCCATGTCCTTTTAGAATGGACAAATTCCTTTTCTTAAGAACAAATACAAGATTTCGTCACTTTGTGTGCGTACATGTATTTTCACCCTGGAAGAATACCTGGGTTATCAGCAAGAAATCTGATTGCAGCCCATCCACCAACTGGAACTCCAATGGTGTTCATGTATGGGGGATCGACCAAGTTGAAATTGGCTCTATCTGGATTATAGTTCCCAGTGCCATAGCCGACAACATAGAAACTATATCCATGAAGATGAATTGGATGATTTTCAGTTGAGATAGTCCCTGTATCCTGCAAGACAAGCTGAACCCTAGTACCATATTCAAGGACAAAAGTCCTTGTTCCATTNGAGTTTCAAAATGAAATAAAATTTTGGACAAACAAAAGCAAATATGAAAATGCTACCCTAAGAACTTCACAGCATTCCCACTTATTCGAATTGCAATAATGCTCCAAGATATTGTACATATTCTCGGGGACATAATCCATAACTAAATTAAGGAAAAACTCATCTCTGCTAGATGTAGAAAAGAAACAGTGCTTCAAACCAATTATGTTGGGATGATCCATCAAGCGCATTAACTGCACTCACGATTAGATGGCAATGGCAAATGTAGGTCAAGAGTGGAAGGAAGATGCACCGATGTTATTTTTTGGAATGGTACATTTCTTGCAGACATGTAAGGTCCCATGGCCATGGAGTATCTTCCTATGGGTTGATTGGCAGTGATCAGAACATTGAGGGTCTGGCCTGGCCCTAGCATAACACGATCTGTAGTAAAAGGCTTCGTGTATTCTCCATCAGCTTCAACAACTGTCATCTTGTGATTAGCCACCCCAAAGAAATTCTCCATGTTCAATCCCGCGTTGATTAATCTCAGTAGGTACGTCTTCCCTGGGACTACGTCAATGTTGTACACATCTGAGGATATAACAATATTTTTCAATCATTAAAATTAAAGTTTAGCTGAATGAAAGTCTACTTGATGAGCTAAGCATAAATGTGATAGGTTCAATTCATAATGTAATTATAAAACAATATTGTTGGTATAGACACGGTATGAGAGTCTCGTGACCATACCATTGGTAGAGCAATTATAATTGGGACCAGGGTGCCCATTGATGGTATAAGCATCTGCCGGTGGGGGACCTCCACCGCTAGCTAGAACAGCCTGCTCGAGTTGTAGAGGATCTCTCAAATAATACTCACCTTCCAAAGAAATTAGGGTATAAATTAAAATCAATGTTCCCAAAAATTTTCAGTTCAATAAATGTCAACATTTACATCTATAAATAGTTCATTTGGTATACCTAGGATAATGATGTGCTCTTCATAAGGGTATGGAAAAGGGTAGGGTACACCAGTCTTGGGATATATAACAATGGCACCATAAACAGTTGCCCTGAGCCATGATACATGAGCATGCCAAAGTAGGGTGCCCTTTTGCTGCACAAGTGTAAACTCATAGGTGAAAGTCTGTCCGGGCTGAATCGGACATTGTGTAACATAAGAAGGGCCGTCAAACCAGCACGATAGCCTCTGCCGGACACCATGCCTGAAATTTTTATTGCATAGAATAATATACGAATAGTTTGTTATGAATTAAAAGAAATTTGGTGAAAAAGGAAAAAAGTTCGATCGATACCAGTGGATTGTGGCATTATGTGGTGTCTGATTAATGAGTTTAACTATTACTCGATCATCTTCTTGAGCATAAATAACTGGTCCCGGGAGCATGTTATTTATGGTGATGATGTTGTTGGTGTTACAAAGCTTTGTTATTCTTTTAGTTTGGACCTATTGCAAATAATAGAGAAAATACTAAGAAATGTTGTGAAACATCGCGAAAAAACAAGTAGAGAAATTGAGAAATTGAGACCTTGAATTCATAGAACCTTGTTGAACTCCCACCAGGCCATCTTGCAAGTCCATGCACACGATCAGCATTAGATAATAAGCTTAAACACACACACAGGAGGAAAATGATTGTGGCTGCCATGAATGTGGCGAGAGAGGGAGTGAGGGAGGGATGTAGAGTTACAAAAGGGCTATAAAGAAGGCTTTTTAATGAGCTAATGAACCCGATTTTTACATAAATAAGTGAAAGCATTTGTCAAAGTATGTTATGTTTGTCAGCTTTGATTATTTTTTTAACATGGGTTTTGGAATAATAAGTTGTTGGGGGAGGATATGTTTTCAATTATTCATTGTGACCAAAAAAAGATGAAGTGTTAACTGAGCTTTTGTGTTATTTTGCTTTTTGATCCCCCAACCAAATCATGTATTTTGACCCGCAATGTACTCTTACCCCCTCCATGCATATGTCAACTTATATTAGTCAATTCTTGACTAATAATAATTTCGGCATGTTTAGTACGTTGCATTAGATAATCTTGAGTTCTTAAGAGGATGTTTGGTGTAGATTAAAATCAAATTTTAAGTGGATTATGATAAAAGTTTTTGAAATGTGTGGTTGAAAAGATGTATTTGATATTGATTGTTTGATTTTGACTTAAATTAAAATCTGATCCAAACAGGCCCTTAAATCTTTTTTCTGCAAATGTACTATACTCGCCTTTGTGTCTATTTATCTTGTTGAAAACCCGTCAAAATATTCATCCCAGATCTTAGACCGAACTACCTTTCATTAACAGAACTTTAGCATGTTAACAAATAACAATCATCTATTAAAAAACAACTTTCTAAAATTTAACTTTATGATGCTGAAGAGGGGGTAACAGAAGACAGATTTAAGTTGATTTGTTCAACACTTTTTATCACCGTGTCATCAGTGGTACTTAGCCCTTGTTTGGTAAAGTTTAAAATTCAAATTTTAATCTAAATCTAAATCAAAGTCAACAATAAATTTTAATCACATATTTTATAGGGTCTCGCAATTTTTCAACCACATATTTCATTTAACTTTTATCAAAATCTACTAAAAATCTGATTTTAATCGCTCCCAAACAGGGGCTTAGTGTTGTTCGGATGATTGTATATTTGTATGCATGAATATTGTGTTTGCACGCGTCTAAATGTGCGCGCTTGTGATTGTATATTTGCTTGTGTGTGTGTGTGTTTTTTTTTGTTTATAATTTCTTCCATCTACTACTGCTCGTGGACAGGTAAAGCATATATACATTTGTAGAGCTGGTCCTAGCTTGTTCTTAAAAAATTTCTTAAATCCCATTTTAATATTTTATTCATGAAATTAGTATTCTGAAGCAGTTGGCCTGCAGAAGTCCATGCAAACGTATAAGCTTATGCCATGATCGAGTTGAAAAATGTTTTGCATTTATTTATATTTCCGAATTGATATATCCCCTTTTTGTCGTTGTGTAGTAAATCAAACAATACATTCATTTATTTTCGTCTAAATAATTTTTTTTTTCCCTTGCATGCATGCATATACATCAAAATCAGAATCCTATGCATTTAGTTTTCTAAATTATAATTAATTTAAGTAGTTGTTACATTAAATATATATTTTTCTAGAGCAGGCTTTTACTAGCAACAAAATCTGTATAGTTTAGCTCTTTTAAGTGTTGACAATCAGCATATAATTATATGATCGACTGCTACATCATAACTAACCCTAACAAATTTCATAATTTATTATACGAAAACTAAGAAATTACTCGTTATTTTCTTCCAATGGTATATTGTAATCAACGGGGCAAGCTTGTGTGTTTAATTTTTCAAACATTCAAACATTTTGCTTTGATACCACTTGTTAGATTCAAGAAACGAGAGTGATATGACATTAGAAACTAAACAATTACAAACACAAAACTTTACGTGGAAAAACCAAGGGTAGTGGAGGAGAATTCAATATATGATGAAAGAATACAATAATTTTGTGTTTCCAACTTATTCTTTATTATAATGAAAAGTCAACTATATGTTGAGTATATATGTCAACCTAATTATAGTGTTTTAGGTGGAATGGCGTCCAAAAATTCGTCAAAATCGCAAACATGCCCTTGGCCAGATAACAACGGCGCTCGAGCGGCAACCTCATGCCCAAAGAGCAGGGGTGCGACGCTCGAGCACCAAAGCTCACAGTAAATGAATGGCAAGCAACACTTCAATATGGCGCTCATGCGCTGAATCTCTGTTTCAAATCCGATTTTCATACATGATTGGTGCCTTGGCGCCTAAACTTTGCTCCAAATTTTCTTGGTCTATGTTTTGACCTCTTCAAGACCTCTTTCAACTTAGCCATCAATGCCAGATGAATTTGGATCACATTTCAACACAGGAGTATATATTGATATTTTATTTTTTGCATTTTAAAGAAAATTTTACTTCTTCTAGTGGTGTTTCGTGATAGAACTAATTATCATTTTTACAGAAATAGCATATCAATCAACCTGCAGACATAATTTCTGCCTCTATCGCCCAAATTGACGCAAACATTGATGTCGAATTTTTAAACGAGAGGAGATTATTTTTCACAAAAAAATAACGGTGGGTGGAAAAAGAACTTTAGATTCTAGAAGATTATTCTAAAGTGTCATGTATATAACCTTTGGATGTATCTATCCATTCAAGAGTAGTGGCATTTTATTAAAGATATATAGTTTGAATTAAAAGGTAGAAATTGTTAGATGAAATAAGAAAAGATACCAGACATTGAAGGGACGAAATTCTTGGGCTAAAATCACTTTTAAACACAACTACTAGCTATTTAAATTGGGCAGTTTATACAAATAAGCCCACCATTCCAGAGGGCGATTTGTTTGATTTTTGTGAATGCAAAAAATAATAATAATAAATAAATAAAGTTGTGAGATTGAAATGTAAAGTAAGAAATTCTTGTTATTGGGTATATTCATTAATCTTGTTCCTTTCAATAAGTTTGTAAGTTGGTATCTGGCCAACTAAAAATAATAATAATTTGTTGTTATTGAATCGAAGTATCACAAAAATATTCTTGAAATGAACATCAACTTAGTTTGGGAGTTAAACAGCTTAGTTTGGCATGGTAAGAAGTTACACATTGATTGAATCATTCAATTAGCAATTGTATTTGAAGTCATAGAATCAAGAATACACTAGCGTTCTCTAAATTTTTTTTGAATATCTTCTTTTCCCATTTAATAAAAATAATTAGCAGGCATTTTTGTTCATAAGATTGTAAATACGCCAATATAATATTAGTGTTTGCTTGGTCGTGCTTATTAGAACGTAGTGGATTCCAATACTTATAATAATCCCAAATATGTGCTAGTAAACTTGAATAATTGCCAATTAATGGGTTCATCATAAAGGATCAGATTTTCCAGCATTTAAGCATGCATTCAAAGATAGAGAGAATGATGACAACCGTGTTAAGTAGGCTCGTACTAGTCGCCAAAAACAACGGGGATACCTGATATATGTATGTTTAATAGGAGGAGGGCCTAAAAGGTCCATGAGGCTGAGCGAGTGAGCCTTGGCTTTGTTATCTTTTTGTCCTCTTCAAGAGAAATCATTAGCAAATTCGATGGGTTCTCTATCATGAGTTTTGCAACCAGATATCCTGCAATGCTCCATGTTTGATTCTTCCTTGCTTGCTTCCCCACGTACCTACCTGTTATCCCGTCATAGTACTCTGGCCATCCGTCTTTCGACAGACGCTGCTCTGCCAACTCTATTGCCCTCTTTGCTATTTGAGGCCTTCCAGTTTTTATGCTTGCTGCTGTTAGAAGCCATAGTAGAACTACACCATGTAACAACATCATCATTAATTACTTGTGTATATTCATCCCAATGTCAAACACAAAATTAGCCTCGCTAAAAAAAAAAAAAATGTATAAACCTATATTCTGTGCACAACATATTTATAAAACTCAGAAAATAGAGCCCTCAAGTTTAACAATGTGTAGGGGAATGCACATTGTTCATTTCAAGAGTAGATTCTATCAAACTGGCATCTACCCTTTCTAATAAGTAGGAAAGAAAGAAGGAAAGGGTGTATGATCTCAGGATAGACTTCTGAAGAAATCAGCAAAATAACAAAATACATAGTTAATCAAATATCTTCAACTGAATTTATGAGCTGAATTCCAGAAAAATAAGGTTTTTGAGAGTAAATAACTTGTATTGTCCAAGAAATCTATCTAGAATTGCCGTTAATAACAAAAATAAGGTTCTTCAGGCTAATATTGTAGAAGCATAGGGCTGACCTGGCCATGATCCACCGTTATGGTAACTCCATCGGGTGTTTTTTGGATCACATCCAGTAACAATCCTCCACTGATGCCCTTCAAGTGCCGGATACACAATTTTCAGTGGCATCTCCCCGATTAAATCTGCCCAGCGCTCCTCGATCAAATCCATAATGGCTGTAGCCTGCGCTGGTGTTGCTAAAGAGCTCAATATAGAAATGCAGTTTCCAATTAAGAACCACCTGAAGTCCATGCGTGCTGGACTTACATTGCCAATGAAATACCCTCCTCTTAGTGGCATGAATTCAAGTACCCAATCTGGAATAGATTCAGGGATGACATTGAATTTGTTGACAGCAGTATGAGAATATTCCTCAGTTTTGTAGCGATAAATGTTGTTCAGTTGAGTGAAGTCAAGCCAGTAGTAGTTTTGAATGTGATAACTCAGAGCAGTGATTCGCTTGTCAATGCGCTCAATCAATTCCTTGCCGTCATGCTCTGGTTTAAGCATTTGTCTTGCACACCTCAGGGCAAAAAAGAAGAGGGCCTGTATCTCAATTGGATACCCATATATCCCCTGTCACCAAAGCAAACAAAAACTAAAATCATAACCATAAACTCAAATGAAGCAAAACCTGGGCAAAATTGAGCAGGTAATTTAGAACTAGAGTCGTACAGGGATTAGCAGAAAGCAAGAATAGAAAAGAAAACAAGCAAAGCAGATGAGGATTTTCGTCGTAGAAGAGTACAAAGTGACTTCTAGCCTCACATAAAAAAATAAATAAAATAAATAAAATAAAATAAAATAAAAATGAGGTCCTATATTTTATACAGTAAGAAAATTAAGATAACCTAATACATGTATGGAATATGCAATATTAGGTCGACTTGAGGAATATCAAACAAATCAGAAATATAAAAGTTGGCTATTCTGAGTGTTCATCTGGTTTAGCATTTTAGGCACCAACCACCAATCATTAGTATAATAAAAATAGAAGAAAAGAAAGCTTACCATTCGCCTGTCAATCATGCTGCATCCATCTGCACATAAGAGTGTAGGAAATGTGTCAAAACCGTCTGACAGACACAGGTTAAGTATCAATTTCATTCCTCTCTGCACCTCGGGTAACTCCGAAAGAGAATAATCATGTGTGCATTTAGTGTATGATCTCAGCAGTATAATCCACCAGAACCCAGAATCCACAGGGGCAACTCTTCCAATGGCAGTGCCCCCAAAATCTGCTTGCAAAATTTCTTTCTGTCTCTGTGTGTCATAAATCACCTTGAAACTTGCAGGCATTACACCTTCTCCAAGTGTAAAATTATCAATTCTCTTCTCCCAGCCTTGGAGGTGGAGGGTCTTTAACAGGAAATTTTTCACAATTTCTACATCTGCATTGTTTTTCATCAGACAGGCCAATCCACACGGAACAAAGTCTCTCACAAAAACCTGCCCATAGAAAGTTGAAGGTGTCCAAATTGCAGTAGCAAATGATAAAGAATTTTTCTAATTGCCTAAGCCTCGAATTGCCGATCATATAAATTAATAAAAGATCAATTAGGAAGAACTTGTCTCCTACGGTTCTGTAATATTTTAAAAGAAATATGATATTGTCAACTAAACAGAGCAACTCATCAATTTTTAAATGATCGAACCAAAGTCTTGTGTTAGTAAATAGTTAAAGACCACCGGAGAGAAACCAAAAAACTGAGGATCTATCCTCAATCATTATATTTCTGTGTTAAGCAATTATAGATCACACAGGTGTTTTTCCAAGTTCAAAGCACTTCATATATAATTCAGTGCTTAAACTACCAAGGGAAACCAATTTTCAAATACTTAATCCACATAAAAGATACTTCTAAGCTCATTATTGGACTGCGGATATTGATCTGAAGATGTAAATGTAAGCACTATCTATCAATTTAACATTGATGAAAAGGCCAATAAAAACAACGAGAAAGATGACAACGCCACAAAGGAAAAGGAAAAAAATCAAATATAACATAAGAGAGCCATTGAAACCTGAGAAAAGGCGAAAAATGGACCTTAGTTGGGATTAATACCTCGAGCGATAGAAAATCCATTCATAATACTTTTTTTGGTAGAGATCAATTTAACATCTAGCCTCCTGGTAGAATTTATTTTTCAAGTTAACTTTGGACATCAAATATTTATTTGTTAACATTATCAGTTTATAAGTACTGTTAGAACAAGAGAATCGAGATCAATAAATCAAACAATAATTTTCACATGGATGGAGTCACAATGTCGCATTCAAATACACTGTACGAACCAAAACAGAATTACACAAATAAAATCAAAAAAGGTAAGAAATAGCAATTTTGTAGATGATTTCATCAATATATAGAAACTACTTGAACAAATATACAAATAGACACTCACATACATATATATGTCTAAACTATGCACAAAGCTAAGTAACCAAATTTCGAAAAATATGAAAGAAAAAAGTAATTAGAATACAATACACAGGTATTTATAAAACCTATCCATCCTGAAAGCATATAACATATACAGTAACGTATACCTGATTGTAATTTAAGGCCTCGGCGCTATTATCAACAGCGGCCAGTGTACCAACGTGCTGTCCCTTGAAGTCCACATAGGATTTGGCGAGTAGATCCCAGGCCTCGTCCATCATTGCCATGGCCGAGGTATTCTCAGTCCCACCGTTCTTTCCCGAGGCCACGTTCGACACTTCTACGAGATTCTCCAAGCTCATTCCGACGCTTGGAGACGGTTTCAGAATCGACGTCGTCTTACTACCACCACCGCTGTTAATATTAGATACCACCTCAAATTCACCATTCCCTGCTACGGCACCGTTGCTACTCTTTGTCATATCCTCCGCCGTGGTTTCCACCACTCCTTTCTTCGGCGAGGTTTTGTTTTGCTGCTCACCTTCTTTATTTTCTCCGTCTGCACACTCTCCGGCGTCTACTGAGGTGGAACCAGTAAGAACGTTGGAAATATCTCTACCGAGGTTGAGTTTTTCATAAGCATCGGCGATTGTTTCAGGAGTTTCAGTTTCCTTCGCCGATACATTTCCCGACGAGTTATGAGCAAAAGCTTTCTTCGCCGGCTCGTCACCGCAGACTTCAGTCGTAGAACCAGGAGACATTGCGAGGAGAGAGAAAAGATAGAGACCTCTACGTATTCTAGTGAGAGAAAGCAGAGAGAAAAATGCATGCAAAGCTGTACAGGAAGCACGGGTAGGGGTTCATTTATGCGGGATTTTCGTGTTCAGTGAGGAGTGAGCATTTCCTCTCCAGTTCCCTGCGGTACAATTTCGTTTAGTGTAAACTCTACAGACACCTGTCTCTTTTACAAAAGCGGAGAGAAAGGTACAGAGATGACGTGTATGTTTATATTTGGCGGTTAAATGGAGAGAGGAAGAATTTGAGAAGACTGATTACTAGATGCAATTGGGCCTATTGTTTCTTGTAACTACATATATGCCATCCTTCTATTTTTCCCCGAAGGAAAGACAAAATGCTAAACGGTTTATTTAGAGATATTAGAAGAGGCGTGAGGGCTATTCTCGTCATGCAAAATATACGAGGCGTTTATATTTGTGCCAGCTGGTGCTACACACATTTATGGTGGACACAGGAGGCAATGAGTGGGAAACGAAAAACAGAATTCGGCAAAGCCAATGAATTTTCGCATGATTAGCCCGTCAATCTTTACCGTGGAAATTTCAAAAAATGTCCCCTTTTTCATCTCC
The DNA here is from genome assembly GCA_903798235.1 of Fraxinus ornus. Classification (NCBI taxonomy): domain Eukaryota; kingdom Viridiplantae; phylum Streptophyta; class Magnoliopsida; order Lamiales; family Oleaceae; genus Fraxinus; species Fraxinus ornus. The sequence goes on along the minus strand of CAIGRF010044131.1, from coordinate 290 downwards.
ATTTGCAAAAATGTTCAAAATTTTTAACATGTCTATTTTACTAAAATTTAGACCAAAATGCCCTTAATAAAAATTTCAAATTCCACTAATCTTCTTATATCCCTTAATAACCAAAATGCTTCATTTATGCTTCGTTTTCTCATATGAAACCCTAGCGTCGCGTAGAGGTGGCAATCGAGCCGAGTAGCTCGTCGGCTCGCCCGCTCAGCTCGTACTGTAGCGATCCACGGGCCGCTCGGACTCATCAAGAGACGAGCACGAGCCGAACGGACCCGTTCGTAGACGAGCCG
>CAIGRF010044109.1:0-16338 GCA_903798235.1 Fraxinus ornus | reverse complement strand
CTTCCCTTACAATGAAAGTAAATGATGAAGAATAAAGCAATAAACAAGGAAGTACTACTCCCTTTATAATAAGAACTAATGTAAAAAAGACCAAAAATAAGGATTGAAAGTTAAAATAAAATTCAAAATCTGATACTGGACAATCTATGTCTGTCAACTTGTACTAGTGCCCTAATATGTCGTTGTACGTCAAGTGGTCCATATACCTAATATCGTCGATGATCCCAACCCTCAGCAGCAAGAGCATTTGCAACTTGGTTTCCTTCTCTCTAAATATAGGAGACTTTATCTCTATCGAACGATATGATAGCTGTAATACATCTTAAGTATGCCCTAAATAGCCCATGGTCATCCTTCTCTAGTAATGCAGTGAATAGCCATTGTAGAATTTGACTCAACCCAAATCGTTGAATAACCCCCGTCCTTGAGCTAGTAAAGTCTCATCAAGAATAGTCTGGAGCTCCGTCCCTAATATCATGCAAGGTCCATACGAAGCTGAGAAAGCCCTTATACAGTGTCCTGTGTAATATCTGATGATGTCTCCTCCACTCGCATAGCCATCCTTGACACATCCATCAATATTGATCTTGATAGATCTGACCGATGGAGTGTGCCACCGAACCAAAATAGGTAGAAATGGGGAAGTAGGTCCATAAAAATACCAAATATGGGTGCAAGTGTCGAATCCACTCACACCGCTCGAAACATTCATCTCATATGAAGAAAAGAGATCATGCAATAGACCCTCCAGATGATACATCTAACTACCATGTGAATCCCTCTATACTTCGCATAATTTCTCGCGGTCCATAGATACCAAAATATTAGTAGAGGAATGATAATGAAAATGTGTCTACAACGAACAAACTGTCCAGAATACCTCCATCTTTGGAATCTCTGTCTGACTCCATTTCCTGAACTCATGGGTATTTGAAAAATATCCTCAAAATGTTGCCATACCTGATTAGAGATGCTATTGCCAGTGAAAATATGACTAATAGTCTCAATCTCGGAACAACACTGGCAGCAAGATCCAATTCTCCCTTAAATAGCCACATCAACAGGAATGAGGCCCTGCCATAGTCTCCAGCAGAAAAATAAGACAGTAACTGGCAAAATGGAGCTCAATAGTAATCGAAATGAATCCTGATACTGGCATTCTGAACGTACGAGCTGCTATGCTGACTTGGTAACGAACCTACCATCCGATGTATTCTACCAAAAAATTCGATCCGGTACATCAGTACATTAAGGTATAGCTCTTATCTGCTCCACCATAAGAGGAGGGAAAACCTGTAATAAACGTCCAATGTCCCACCTAGTATCATCATAAAAAACATGCACCCTAGTAGATGTGTGCTGTCTTTGTAGGAATAGGGATACCAATGTGGTCTCACCCATTCAACAATCATGCCAAAAGAAAATTTGATCGTCTCTAAGGTGCCAAGCAATGTGTGACTCTGTCCGAGGACCAACTAATTTCAGTATCTTCCAGATAGGAAAAGCTGAGAATGGAACTGCTGCGAATAAAGGATGCGACCCCATACAATATTTGTCCCGTAAGAACTGGGCCCAAAGAGATCTCTGAGAACGGAACAACTACCAGAGTTTCATGGAGAAGGTGTCCACGACATCCTGTAATCTTCTAAAGCATAGACAACCCTTATCAGTAGGAAGCAAATCTCCTTCTAGCTCCGTCAATGTAAACTTCGTGCCTATTCTTTGGAATCGTACAGAAATCACGCAAAGATGCTCTCAAGTTTCTTCAGAATAGCATTAGGGGGCTACATGATCTGAAGAATGTGTAATGGTATAGAGGAGAGCACTGACCTCAGCAAAGTTATACGACCCCCATATGATAAAAGTCGTGAAGCCCAACCTGAAATCTTGTTCCTAACCTTCTGATTAAGGTCATCATAGATGAAGCTCCTTGTGGTCCCCTTAAACAAGGGGACACCCAGATAAGTGAAAGGTTGTTGCTGGTGTTGAAAACTAGTAAAAATTGATCTGACTAGTAGATGCCCATCTGGGTAGTATGAGTTCGCTCTTGTCCTTATTCACCAACTGACCAGAAACCCCCTTATAATGCTCCAGACAACTCAAAATCCTCCTACTAGACTATTTCTGACTGTTGACGAATATGATCATATCATCAGCGAATGAAAGGTGTGAAACAAGAGAACTACCTCCATGTCGATAACATATACTAGGATACTCCTCAAACCTCTGAGTGAGCAAGCGTGAGAACTAATCTACAGTTATAACGAACAATGATGGCGAGATAGGATCTCCTTTCTTGAGCCCTCTGAAGAGGGAAAAAACCACATGGGTGGCCATTTAGGAGTACGGAAAAATGACATTCCGAAATGTACCGCCTGATCCTATCGATCCAAATTTGATCAAATCCAAAGTCCTCTAATATAGAATAAATGAAGCCCCAATCTATGTGATCATATGCTTTAGCCATGTCTAGCTTCAGCATAGTGTTATCCCCTCGCACTTTATTATCCAAAGTATGGAGAAGCTCCTGAACCAATAGAACATTGTCTCCAATTAGGCGACTAGGTATGAACCCACTCTGTCGATGAGAGATAATACGCGGTAACAATGAACTCAATCTAGTGTTCAAAAGCTTAGTGATAAGCTTATTAAACACAGTACATAAGCTGATGGGTCTGAAGTCGGTCCATCTGCAAGTACCTTCCCTCTTAGGGAGCAAACTCTAGTAATAGCAGTAAAACCCCGTGGAAGATGGCTGCCTTTAAAGAAATTCAAGACTGCCCTGTATACATCATCCTAAATAATGTCCCAGTAATGCTGGAAGAAGAGGGATAAGAATACATCTGGTCCAGCATCACTGTCAACATCTATACTAAATACCGTCTCCCGTACCTTATGAATCAAAGGGGTGCGATTTAGTGCCAAATTATCATCGTTCGTCAAAAGCCTGGGGATGATATCAGAACGAATGGGGTCCATCAAATGTGTAGAAACAAATAGAATATCCTGATAGAATGCAATAACTGAAATCTGAATGTCAGCATGAGTAGCTAAGACTTCTCCTGTCTGCGTCCTGATGGACCTAACACGCGACTTGATCCGACGACCCTGAACCATTGCATAGAAATAATGAGTATTATGATCTCCTCCACATGTCCATCGTAAATCGACCTTTTGCTTCCAAAAACCCTCAATAGATAAGGTCTGGTTCAAAACTGCCTGGGAATGAAGTAGTAGGTCAGATGTTCCGATGTTAGTTCTCTATCATATATTATCTTCGCCTCATTCACCCTTTCCTCAGCATCTCGTACCTGATGGAAAACATCTCCAAACACATGTCGATTGCACCAACGCAATCTCTGTTTTAGCCTAAAGAACTTCTCCCAAAGAACAGCCATCCCTATAAGATGAGTAGAAAGCGACCACTTCTGAGCAACAAACGATGAAAATTCATGATGCTTGGTCCAAACATTGAGGAATCTGAAAGGTCTAGGCCCCAAATCATCATCAGAAACCCACTAAAGTAATAAAGGCGAATGATAAGATAAAGTATGATTCAAGTGCCTCACTGTAAGCTGTCGATAGAATACTGCAGCTATAGAATTAATGAGTACCCTATCCAGTCTCTTTCGGACTCGACCGTTGGACCAAGTACATCGATTCCCAATGAAACTAGCATTCTCCAAACCACAATCTAACATCATATCAGAGAAAGCAGTAGTGCCTCGATCATGAGTATTATGACCAATTCGTTCACCATCATGTGTAATAACGTTAAAGTCTCCCCCAACTAACCAAGGGTCATCTATATCGAGGGAAATATGGTAAAGGCCCTCCCACAAATCCCTCCTAGCTACATCACATGAAGCATAGACAAGAGTCAGATAGATAGGACGTGCTAGTCTGGGATCCTCAACTCTAACATGAAGGAATTGAGGATGATCAACAATAACAGTAACAGTGGTCCCCGCGTTCCAAAAAAATCAGATCTTGACTCATTCTGAACTCCCGTGTCAAAGCGTATATATCGTTGAATATATGCAAATCTATTCTGAAGGACAAAAGGCTCCAAAATAACTAAAAGATAAACCTGATGAAGCTGTATAAGTTTCCTCAAGCGCCGGCGAGTAGCTACACCTCTCTCATTTCATATGATGGTACCTATCGGATGTGCATGAGGAAGTATCATGTGACCGACTCCTGGTCACCATCCTAGGAAATGAAGTACCAGTGACTTTCGAATTTCTTTTCCGACCAACTTGGTCTAAACCATCATTCTCTATCCTACCAGTCATGCCTACCAAGTTATTAGCAGAAGATCGACGATATGAACCCTGTCGATGAACTTCAATATGAGAAAAAAATCGAAGTCTGACTGATCTGTGGATAAAAAAGCCTATATATTCTGCTGACAAGGTGTAGAGATAATAGGAACATCTAGCTCCATATAACCCTGTTACCTCTCTAACAAATCCGCCAAGCGAGGATCAAAATATGTAGAACTAACCATCATAGGAGCACTGCTGATGGGGTCCAAAGATTGAACTCCTAAAAGATGAGTTGATGTAATAACAGGAGAACTCTGAGTATCCACCGTAATGGGAGGAACTATAGAATGATCTGATGATAGATAGGTCGTAATTTGTGGAGCAATATTGCTAATAACATATGGAGCGGTATAAAGACTAGGAGCCATATGACTGGCATCAGTCTGTGATGTAGCGACGGTGATAATAGGCGCAATAGTTGTAACACTCTGTGGAGTAGAGTGAGAAATCACATCTAATGTACTGCCCTGTCTCTTCTGATTGAGATTATCAGCGTCCATCTCTGGCAAGGTACAATCACAACCTCCTTCACTTTATCCTTATCCTTAGCCTGAACAGGCCTAGAAATCTGGTCAACAATAAAAGGGGCCACAAAAGGTTATGCAGTATGGGGACCTCTAGAACAGCTCTCATCAGAATGTCCAAAATATCTACATCGAAAGCAAATGTCTGGCACCTTATCGTATACAATAGGTTGCCAATATCTTCCCATCTTCTCTCTCTCTATCCACACTTTATCAGGGAGTTTACACTCTAAATCAACATCAATACAAACTCGTGCCTCACTAGGTCGTCGAAGATCAGAAGTAGCTTCATCAATACGAAGTGGGAGCCCAATAGTCTTAGTGATGGCAAAAAATGCACTCTTAGCCTAAAAATGAATAGGAAGCAAAGAAAATGATACCCAAACTGGAGCAATAGGAGCCTCATGCTTAGGACTAAAACTGGGGGCCCACTTAAAAACCTGCATAGGACAACCATCAATATACCAAGTGGGTTTGAGGAATAATCGTAAATAATCATCCTTGTGCACAATATAAATGATAATGTGTGCGTCATCAATCAAGCCAATCTCATAATCACCAATAAAACCAAAGCGCAAAAAATTTTCGCGTACCTTAATCATAGAAAGTATACGATGGACAAATTTACCGAAAAGGGTAAACCTGTATGCCTCTACCAAAAATTGTTCATCCGACTCATCAAAAAAGATAATAGACTCACCATGATGGATGTACGGTTCCTTAGAAACCAAACTGTGATCTCTAGTGTCCTGAGGAGCTCGAAGTACATTAGCAAAAGATTTCCATTGACTTCTCTCAGTCTGAGTAACAATCGGTCTATGACAGCTGCAGTAGAAGACCGTGGAGCCTGAGTATTAACTGGAGCACCAAAAGAGGTAATAGGTGGTCTAGATGAGTTTAGAACTGTGGAATTGCCTGGAGGGGGCCGCGCGTGAGTCATCGCCCGATGACTGATTGGATCTATATCCCATATTTGGAGCCTGTTGAGATTGATTCCGATTAGCATTTGTGAGAATAGAAGCTGCAAAATCCATTTTTAGCTTAACCCGTGATGATGGTTCAAAATTGGTGGTGAGATTCGCCAAGCTATTAACCAAAGGTACAGACTAAGAAGATGCATTGAAAGTAGCATAATTTAGTAGAGGGTTTATTTTGTCATGAGTAGAATCCATATTACCAGAATTTGGAATTGAATGGGGCTCATTGATCGGACATTGAAGGATGAGATTATGACTCGATTGATCAACAATTTTATCAATTGGAGTGGTACCCATAAGCTTATGACCTTCAATTACAGTTATATTGGTGGAATTTGGGTCAAGAACATCAATATGATTGTCAATTGAATATCTTAAATCTCCTTCACCAACACCTTGCCTGCGTGAATCCAATTCAACAATAAAGATGTTAATTAGCTCAATTGGTTGTTGACCCATGAAATTCCCATCAACTATTGAATTGCTAGGTGTCAAATTAAATATTTGAAGTAGCAATGAATCATCAAAATCCTTGGTACCAAATTTCGCACATAAGACTCGAGTTGCCTCCATAAATTGAATCTCTTCTGGTCGTAATTGGGTCTAACCCATTAGTGGGTCAGCTGCTCTCAAGGAAGATAAACCCAACCCAGGTGGTCCGACACCCTGCATTGGCTGGACGGTGTCAGAATCATAATTCTTCGGACTGCGCAGAGAAGAACTCGCGACTGGCGCTGTTTCATGAATTAATTCAATTTGATGTTGTGTTGTTTGGAGTGAATTAGGGCCATATTCTGAGTCGCATAGACCTGGACAGATAGTTCGTGGTGGTCCGCGATCGTGATGGTGGCCGGAGGAGAGATTTCGACAAGTTACAGAATTTCGAGTTGCTGGTTTTGACGCATGATTTCAGGTGTATAAGTGGATGATATGGGGAGCTATTGGGTGAAAATGTTAGAGGATGTTGAGGAGATTAAGTTGATAGTGATATTCGGCGGTTTTGGTGGCTAGAATGAGGTGGAATTTGGGTCCATAACCAGTTGCTAGGGTTCAAGTTAGAGCGATGTGTGAGTGTTTATGTGTGTGTGTGTGTGTGTGTGTGTGTGTGTGTGTTTAACAATTGTTTTACTTGGAACCTTTTTGAGAATTTAAGCTGCAGTCTTTAGTGCTTCTACCCACAGAGATTCTGATGTACTGTGAGACGATTCCACATTCCTCTAGAAATTTAGCAAAAGGCCTAGGACATTGTTCTCCTGATCCGTCATATATGTTATAGTATTCACCACTACGGTAAAATCCGACTTATTAAATTCTTTTACAGAGTTTTTGTCAACCTCGACCTTGTATGCCTTGAACATGTCCAGTGTTTGGAATTTCTCATATATGAGATATAGGTAGTCATAGTGAGAAAATTCCGTCCATGAACATAATAAATTATTGTTGACCATTCTAATATTTCTTTTGATACAAGATTTTTTATTCTCTTTTGAGAGATGTTACCTAATCGCTTGTTTCATAACGAAGCAAATTCTCATTGATTTAATTTATTTTTAATACCATGTGAATTCACATGCAATGTTTCTTTATAATATGCAACTGTATTAAGTAGATATAAGTTATTGTAACCGGATAAAAAACTTGTACTCACAATATTTGAATTAAGAAGAGTTCAAACTCACTATTTTCAATTTAACAAGAGTAACTGAATGCGTCCAATGTAGAAATAAAAACCAAATTTCGTCTAAAAGATGATACCGCAAATGTACCTTTTAAATTCAAATAATAATCAGTTTTTAACGATAATCTAAGGTCCATATAGGCTCAACTTTGACTGATTTCCCTCACCCTACTTAGATGAATCTTTCAGCATCAAGTGGATTTGATAGTTCATGCAACCCCGCATAGACACACACTTATGTTAGTAGTGGCACCGAAATTTATCCACCAAGTGTGTTTAGCAATTGACACTAAACTAACCTTAAAATAAACCAAAGTGAGAAGTGTAATTTTCTTTACACGTCAAGCGTGGTATTTTGTACAATCTCTCTTTATGCATTCCAAATTTCCACAAAAGTAACAGTCATATTTAAACTTTTCAAGCTTTTGCTGTTTATATTGAAATGAACCGGATGCAGCTTTCTTATTCCTTGTAAATTGTCGTTAGAGATATTTGCCAAGTGAGCACTTTTAGTTCACTCTTGTTTGAGACTTTTTTCTTCTCGTATACAACACGAAATGATCCCATTAAGAATCCACTTCCCTTTTGACGGGTTGAACTGACCTTAAATTGACTGAATTGTGCAAGAATAGAAATCAAAACTAAATACACGAGCAAATCATCAATCAAACAAATCAAACTTTAATGCTTTTTGATTTTGAAGCAAGATGAGACATTTCAATGATATATACTCCCTGATGTTTTCTTCGCACTTATATTTTAATGAAACTAAGTTCGCCAAAATGCATGCTAGTTTCGGCCTTATTGCCTTTTGCAAAGCGTTTTTTTTTTTTTTTTTTTTTAAATTTCCTACAGAAACTCCTTTGCAATAGTTACCTTAGCGCCCCTGAGTGTAACTGGACTTCCACGCTTAAGGATCATAATATGTGTGCAAATAATACGACCAAATATTGACCTTCATTTAGGCCAGTGAAAATATGCATGAATTACGTATACACAACCTTCCTAATATTCCAAATAAGTTAATTTAGGAAAGAGATGTTATTTTGGTAACATGTTGTTTCAACTAATCTATTTTAGAAAAATAGTAATCCTAAATAAACTTTATTACTAAAATTTGATTTTGATTGCCCTTTAATCCATATATTTTATTTTTATTTATTTTCTTCTTTTGTTTTAAAAAAATCAGTTCTAATGCACCACAGTAACCGGAAATAGGCATCGTAACGGCTGGACGTTGCAAACAACAGAAAACCCAACGCAAAGCACTGTACTGTTTTCAATGCAAAGCACTTATTCTAACTTTTTTTCCTACTAGTTAGGGCCATGCAGTGCACGAACTTTGTTATTTTGAAGGTAATATTAGCGTTGAATATAAATGATTAAAGGGAGATATAAGCAAGGTTAGCAAAATGAGCTTAGTTGTTGAAAATTTTAATATTTTTTTAATTTTGAGAATGATATGTTACAAACAAATAAAATAAGAAACAAATTCAATATTTAACAGAATCAGGAATGTCTAAAAATATGATAAATAAAGAAAATTATAATAAAAATAAATAATCGAAGTATATGAAGTAAATTACATATTTATTGATTGAATTGACAAGTAGCGATACTCGTGGGGGTTCAGGGGCAACGCCCCCTATGGGGATCGACCTGTCCGGTCAGGTTGCGAGGGTCGAGGGGGCAACGCCCCCAAAAGGAATTTTGATTTTGATGTATATATGGAATTGAATATTTTTTAATTTTTGAATTAAATTATTAATAAATGAAATTGTATTTATAGTTTGTGTAAAATGTAAATAAGTAGAATTTTTGGCAAAAGAAAAATGGAAATAAAAAAAGCGCGGGTGCGGAGACACGAATTTTTTTTTTGAATTTATTATATGTAGGTATCGAATAAAGGAAAAACTTTGAAAAAAAAAAGGAAAAAAAATTGAAGGGGCAAAAAAAAAAAAACCATGTGCGGAGCAACTGCTCCGCACAACTTGCTCCATGTGCAAAGCATGCACCAAGCCTCCGCGTGCGGAGGCACCAAGTCTCCACACACGGAGACTCTGAGAGGAAGCAGCCTCCGTCTGCGGAGACTGATTTCTTAGTCTCCGCACGCGGAGACTTCCTGATTTTTATTTTTTTTATTTTGTTTTTTTTACAGAATTATATTTAATATAGGATTTATATATTTATAATATGTGCAGATGTCTTCGTGTGCGGAGCAACTGGCGGAGTAATGCTCCGCTGTGCGAAGCAAGTGCTCCGTGTGCAGAAAACCAAGGATAAAATGAACAGTAAATAATGAACAGTCAACAATTGTGGGTAAGAAACAAATCTATATTACTCTTTTGTTTGATATTTGTTTGATATATGAGGATGAAAAATGTTTCATAAATGAACAGTAAATAATGGGGATAGAGTGGGAAAATATTAATTGGTGGAGATAAAATGGGAATGTAAAATGCTTCACAAATAAACAGTAATATATGGATTCACACTTTTAATATAGTAAAAGTTTATAATAATTATCAATTCCTAATGATCTAACAATTAGGCCACACCAACGAACGAAGGCCTTTATTTTATCTCAGAATGCATTGAAGTTTTCAAAACAAATCTTACCTGTAATTAAACTTATCTAATTTTTTTTCGAAAACCAAAAACAAAATTTTGAAATTAAAATTTCCGAAATCTAAAATTCGAAATTTATGGCCAAAATTCGCATTCCAAAATTCAATATATAAATTTCAACCATAAAACTCTTCCTTAAATTTTAATGATTTAATATGGAGTTAGCTCTGATACCACTTGTAAAAACTTTATGAAACTTTAAACTTTATTAAACTAGAAAACCTAACTGCTTAATTGCAAAGATCATCTATGTGAAATCATAAAAAGAAAAATTAATAATGCAGAATATACCTTAATTCTTTGAGAATAATTTCTTATTACTGGATCTTAATTTCAAATCTTGAATCTGAATTATTGGCTCTATTGGTTATTGAGTTCATGAAGTTGATTTTGTTTCTTACTCCATAATCTTGATTGTCGTGTTTTTCGATTTAATTGCTACAATCCTTCTTCTTGACTGTTGGTATTGAATCTTACTCTTCAATATGATTTATTTTGTATTCTTGTGTTGATGGAATGACACAAAGAATGAGAAGTTGCTAGTGAATTGAGGACCATAACCCTATATATAGATTCTATATGTATTTGGATCATCATCAAATATAATCATAATTGATCCAGTCTCTACACATATAATACGGCATCCACTTTATTTAGGTGCCATAAACTCAACAATTTAATTCTTTATTAGATTACTTTAATTTGACTCAACTTTAAGATAACTTTATGTACAATTAATACATAAGTAGGCTCACATGACAAATAAATAAACCCAACAACCAACGCTAGTTTTTCTAAGACAACAAAAAATTCAATATAAAGAAATAAATTAGAGTAAGAAATGGTGGCCTTCATGAAGCCACGTAGAATACTTTCTTAAAGTCATGTTAACCTCATTTTGTATAGGATTAACCATAAATACGGTTTCAAGATCAAATACTTTTTAAGTTTACATCGATATCTCTTACTATGTGCATAACTACATAGACAACTCGAACTAGGATAGCAAAATTCACCATCCCACCTACGCCTGTATTGCCCCTTCCCTGTTTGCCAATTTGGGTAGAGGATCGAAACATGGTCACGCTCAGATTTCCTTGAATTCGTCCTCTAATTTTTTTTCATTTTTATGCTTTTCAGTTTAAATTATATTTAGAAATAAATAATAGTAGTAAAAAAATTGGATGACAAGATGATAAATGAGAATAATTTAATCATGTACTGTCTCCTAAAAATCCTTGAAAGTGCAGGGACATAAATTGTCGCCCCATCCCGTTGCTGCCATCCCTAAGTAGAACAAAACATTCTATTTTGTTGTCCAGAATATAAATATAAATTATGTATATAGAATAATAGTAAATCGAAATAGAGTATCTTTCAAGTTTATATATATTGTAATAAAAATCATTAGTATGCTAGAATGTTGGATTTGAATATTGAAGTGTTCTAAAACAGTATTCTTTTAAGTAACCTTATATGGTCTCACTGATGTAACTCATATTTTAAATTCATATTAATATGAAATAATTATAATACTAACGAAATGATAAAAAGTTATAGATGTTTTTTTTTAGCAAGAAAGATGAAAATTTTATTAGAAAAACCTCACATGTGGCGGAGGAAAACCAAGATTACAAAGAAGAAATTCAACTCAAAACACATTAACATCTACGATAAGGTAGTTTCCAACTATTCGTGTACAAAACTCCTCGAAGTAGACTCAGAACCTTATCCCCAAAAAATAGGTTAATAGACGAACCACCGCATCCAATTTTTGCAAGAAAATCTGCCGCCATGTTAGCCTCTCGGAACACATGTTGCACCTGGACGTTTAGAAGACGGATTAGCTACACAATTTCATCCCAAAATTCTCAAAACCACCACAAAGTGCAGGCGCCTCTCAACAAAAATAAATAAATAAAGTTATAAATGTACTGTTACAATATGATAAATAATATTTAATTATAGATTTATTAACTTATACTCATAATTAAACAAAATAATACTTTATAAAATACGAAAAAATAGAAGGTTTAAATGCTTTTAAATGAATTGTTCCAACTAATGCAGCCAAAATCGGATCAAATGGGTCAATTTGACTAGAAACCGGTTCGATTATATCTAAGAAAATAGAAAATTTGTAATTAGTTAAAATAAGTGAAAACCATCAAAAACTTGCAAGTTGCACTTGTCGATTCATCTAAAGTTTATTTTTATTAAATTTTGGTTTATTGGCGCAAAACCCTTCTAGGCTTTACCACACATTGCGAAATACCCTTTTGTTCTTTCATTTTGACTGAAAACCCTTCTATATGACCTTTAAAGAGTGGAATACCCCATTTTCTTCCATTTTCTCAATAAAATCTTGTGAAATGATGAATATACTGTTTTATTTAAATAAATCAGAAAAATGATAAAAAAAAAAAAAATATCTCTATTTTCTGAATAAAAAAATAAATAATTAATTTCAACCATAGTCCCAAATTTTTCGAAAATCACAAACTAGTCCCAAATAAATAATTAAAATAAAAAAATTTGTTTTCTTTCCCACCTACTCCATCTTCCTCCTACCGCACCACCACCGGGACCCCAACAAGGGCAAGCCATTGTCTCACAATCGCCTTTCACATCAATTTGAGTTCATTCTTCAATCTCTTATTGACCCACAGTTCAATATTTAAAAACTCCCGGAAATATTGATGAATAAATTTTAACTAGTGTGATGAAGAAATGGGATCTTCGAAATTGCTTATAGATTCAATGTTTTGGGTATAATTAAGGATGGGGTATTATCAGTGTTTTAAGAATTGGATCAGTTCGGCCCGTTCAACTTGGAAAATGGGAACCGAAATCAAAATCGATCTGGTTAGACTTATAAAACCTCTAATTTAAAACCCCGCCCAAAATTGATCGGCTGGAAAACTTGTGATTCATTCACGATTTAATCGGTTCAACCTATGTAAATGCAATTTTTTTTTTAATTTTTATATGTATATTTTTTAAACTTTTTTAAAATGTATATATTTTAGTTTTTTTAAAAAATACACGGTTTGATCCCGGCTCGACCTCGATTTAACCTTTTAACCCTTGATCCTTTCTCTTTTTCAGGTCGATGACTGAGTCGATTTTTTAAAACATTAGGTATTATAAAAAAAAATACGGCCTAAAAGTGTTTGAATGTGTAGGAAATTCGCAGCATGCATAATCATAAATTACGGGTTAAGAATTTTTACTTGAAATGATAAATTTCAAGATCCTTATGTGGTTGAATCACCTTACATTTCAAAACTCCAAAATCTGTATTTTCGTGTTCTTCAATGGTCTCAATTCTAATCACAATGAAAGGAGATTATTATTCCCAATCTAAATGCCAGATTTTGTGAGTTTACATGCCATATATGTGGTTTTAGGCACTTTTCTATTTTTTAGTGATTGTCCATACGAATTTCACATATTTTATTGACATCTTTTCTCTCTCATCATTTAATTCTAACTTACCAGAGTTATTTCAAGATTAGGAAAGTGAATGAGAGTTGAGAAAAAATATGTGTTTGAATAATGTGTTTGAATTTTATTCAAACCACTCATTCCAATTCACTTTAATAACTCATGGACCGGGTCACCCTACATAGACGATCCTACATACTTTCTTTTGGGAAGGGTATTGTTTAACTGCAACGTGTCATTTAATAGAGTTCTCTCAATATTAGTCCCTTCAGAATATATAAACTTTGGAAACGTAAATAACTCAAATATGGGTTGGCGTAGACTCATAATCGATTATGTAAATTCTTGATGATGAATTTGGGAACACGAGTCTATTAAAACAAGAAGTATATCTATGAGATACACATGACAGTCCAAAAAGCTATTTAAGTGAGATTTTTGATGGATATTAGGTTACAAGATGTGACATTTGACATTTTTTTTAGTAAGAGAAAACTTTGTAGAATATTATTCAAATTGATATGATGTGTATTGATGAATCAGTTTTGAATACATAAGAGTTGGTTTAAGTTTTTGATTTAAGCGGGAGTAATCTGTTTTCGAGTGGGAGTTATCCATCCAAGTGGGGGTAATCTAAGAACTATCTAATTTCAATGATTATTGATTTAGAAAATCAATGGAGAAATTTGAGGAAAGTGATGGAAGTATATGTGGAGTATATAATTCCAACCTAATTTGAGAGGTGGTGGAAGTTTTAATTGAACATTATGTTTATTGAGAACATTCAAGTTCTTAAACAATATACGGAAAACTAATGAGTTTATGAGAAATAAAGCTTTTTTTTAAAGAAAGACTATACTCAATATGAGTATATCGAGTCACACAAACCTTTTTCTTAGCAGTAAGATTCACTTCTTTACGCCGATACTGGCCATGATAGTGTGTTTAAGTTTAGATTACACCAACTAGAATTATAGATTGTATTTTCATTCTCAATTGAGAATTGATTGAAGAGATCTACATGAATCGATTTGTAGGTTCCACGTTAAAGACTTCTATAGTATTGTGGTAACTTTATTGTTACACGTGTAGCCTAATACAGACATCTTGATACTGGTTCTTGAGTTTTAATGGGTTTAACTCTCGTACAAAATTTCATTATGTGGATGAAGTTTACTGTATGTATGTAAAAATCTGATAGTAGGTTGTAATTCTAATTTTTATGTTGATTACACTAAGTCCGAGAATGAGTGTATTGAAACAATTTTGAAATGATTGTCCTTAATCTTTAAGATGAAAAATATGGGTTTAGCAAATTTTATATTTTGTATTAAAAAGATTATTCTAGTCTTCTTTCTCTATCACAAGAGGTGTATACCATAAAGATTCTAGAATATTTATAGTTGTAGAATTACTACCTTGTTGATACTCCTATATTGGAAAGTAACCATATGAGTCTTCATATATCTCCAAGGACTCCATAAGTGCACAAAAAAATAATATATTCAAAGAACCATATCTAGTATGATTAGGAGTTAGAAGTATGTCATGAATCTAGTCAATATTTATCAATATTATCTTTAGAAAGGGTATTACGATTCATGAAGGGTGTTGCTGTCAGTCATTCTATTTGTTGTCGAAAGAATAACTTACGATTTGGATTAGATATGCAAATGTCGACTAAGGATGAGAGTTATTCGAGCACATATAATTATTAGACTTGTGCAATCTTACTATATAGAGTAGTAAGAAGCATAATTTGTAGTATATATCTTGACAGTTAAATAAAATGTTTAATATAGATGTATTCAGCATCTAATGAAACTAGTTGAGAATATGAGATCCATAATAATTATGTAATTATCTCATGTGTTGAAGATCTTAAATATCACGATGGAGCCAAACACTCGATAGTATTTCTGTGAGAGACATTAGCATAGAAAGTGTCTTTGTGATATATCTATGTAAACGATGAATGCAATTATCATACTTTGAATATGTCTAGAAATATACTTGTTGGTAATGTCAAATCTTTAGATTGAGTAGAATGTGATACTTAGCCCCTGTTTGGTAAAAGTTAAAATTCAGGTTTTAATCTAAACCAAAGTCAATAATTAATTTTAACCACACATTTCATGGGATTCACGACTTTTCAACTATATATTTTATTATCTTTCATCAAAATCTACTAAAAATTTAATTTTAACCCCCACCAAATAGGGACTTAGTGTATCAGAAAACTCTTGATTGAGTTTTGTGTGCATAAATGAACAATTTTAAGTTCATGTGTAATCTATTATTGGGATTACGAGATAATGATTTGTATGCACCTAAAAAGTATGTCGAACAAGTTGAGATTGGTTCACTCATATGAATAAAATTGCCTCACACACTTTAGGTCTGTTGAGATGAGACAAAGTGATTATGTAGTGTACATGATTCGGTCGCCTTGATGAGATATCAAGAAGAGATTATAATAAATAATCAAAATAGATTTTGCTATCCATTAAGACAATGCATCACATGTTTCATACCACGTGTACTTTTACGACAATATTAAGTAAATGAGTTAATGGATCCCAACTTCCTCATTGTGTGAAACCTTGATATAACATTAAGTTGATTTTCAAATATATATTCGTCTCTTATTGAATCAACTCTCAATCTATGTAATATTTTCTCTTTTATTTCTCTAGGGAGTTTTTTAATTATTCCTAGTGTCATTATTTTTAATTTGTCAGGAATAGGTTTAAAGA
>CAIGRF010044018.1:87135-98504 GCA_903798235.1 Fraxinus ornus | reverse complement strand
GAGCTTGCCGAAATTTGGCTCCATAAACGGCGGTTAGAGGGACAAAAATCGCCCCAAAATTAGAGAGCAAAATTATATTTATTTGGACCCATTTGCACTTTTTAAAAAAGGTCAGGAATAAGATTTTAATTTGTTCTTTATTTTTTTTCTTTTTTTTTCTTTTTATTTAAATAGAAGGGTATATTGGTCATTTTACGTAAAAAAAAATGGTGACAATGATGTTTTCGATAATGAAACGTTAAAATAAGGACAAAAATGCAACAAAAAAAAAATTTGAAACGTATGGACGTTTTCCACAATAAGTGTCAAACGTAGGGACGTTTTGTTTTGAAAATAATGTTTTTCGCAATGAAACGTTGAAATAAAGACGAAAATGAGAAAAATGAAACGTAATAACGTTTCCACAAAAAGTGTCAAACGTAGGGACGTTTTGTGCTATTAAGCCAATATAAAAACCTCTAGTTCTTATGAATTCAATTATATGATACGGTATAAAGAGCCTAGAGAGAGTTCTTTATTATTTTCCCAAAGATTTCAATTTATAGAAGTCCAAAAATTGTACAACAATTTCAATTCAATTAGAAAATCTGCCTAAATTCGAAATGTACACAGCCGGTGCGGGGGCGCCAGCTTTATCTCCTTTGCGTGTGGTATATAAACTTTTATTGTGTTTCGTTTTGGTCCTCGATTTTCATCCAATATGCATCTTGAGTCCTTTGTTTGACAGAAGTTTAGTCCTTTATCTTCAACTTGCTTCCAATTGAATCCAAGAATTTTCCAATCATGGACGTTAGGTCCAAATCAACTATTGGAAGCTTTCAACTTAATCCTAAACAATTTAAGAAATTTCTAAAGAGCAATCAAAAGGGAAAAGGTCAAAACCTCAACATAACTGAAGAAAAAGTTCTTTAACAAAATCTTACCTTCGTAGATTGACGTCTTCTTTTAAGACTCGAATTTGTCGTTCAAACTAAAAGAATAAGGATTACCTGAAAGCATATGAGTAGGTGTAACAAGCACGCATAGCATAAATATTGATTTTTCCCTGATTCTAGAAACTGCGCTGCTAATGTGAATGCAATTGAAATGATTATTGCACCCTGAAGAACAAGGACTGGCTGGCCATTCTAAAACTGAAGAAGAAAGAATTATTCAAGTCCACCGACTTCACGATGTGTAGTTGAAACGAATTTGCTCTTTTCTACGATGCTTCAAGGCAGTTGGCACTATCTCTCAAGGTTGAACGAAATTTTGTCTCTTATGGCCTGTAAGAGTTATAGTGAACTCAACTTTATGCTTTGTACTCTTAACAAAAGGCAAAATATATAGAGAGATGGGATATTCAAAGCAGGAGATCTTTCGCATGGAAAAAGCTGGACAGACGGCCTCAAAAATTTCCAGGTACTGATTTGGCAGTTTTTTGTTTAAACTGCCGAGTGTATGTGTGTTTGTGTATCATGTCTTTTTGCATTTTGAATGGGGTATTTAATCTTGCAAAAAGGCAAGCAATTTATAACAATCTAAAATGCTTTTCGGTGAACACACTACTCAAACAGGCATTTTCAATAAATAGAGGTGACGTTTGGATGTAAACAATCTGGGCCAGAAAAACCTGCGGAAAAGTCGAAGGTTCAAGTTTTAAATACTCATCAGATCATTAAAAAATATTTAATTCCAGCATCCGTAAAATTTGATAGTTACAATTTGGCCCAAAAAATTTAAATTTTCTTTAAAAAGATTATATACAAGACTCGTATTGATGTTGAGTCGGCCGGACGACGGTGCACGCTTGTGAGTCGAACCCAAAAGCATCTAGGTCCTCACTAGTTCCACAATACCAAACCCAAATACCAAAATTGGGTCTAATAAACCATTCAACTTTCCACTAGTTGTCCTATGTGGAACAAAGGTTTACTTTCACAAAATAAATTTCTATGCTATAAATAGATGACTTTGGATTCATACATTTCATTGAATATTTTGATTTTTGACAAGTAAATATATCATGTTATTCATCTCGTGCAATAGAACATCAATACACTTGGGTCCCGTTAATTCCAAACTGTGGATCCCACTTAAGTTTGAGCTCAAAAAAACTCAAGATAATACCATTCCAACAAAAATTAAATAAACAATTTTTTTTTTTTAACTCGTGACAACAAAAATGCAATCAATATAAAGAATTCTTCGAAATGATTTGTGTTCACTTTTTTGCGACTTACAGGTTTAGTTCTCACTTTTCAGTTATTCATTTGCAATGCAGCTAAAAACAAAATGTGCTAAGATTTTTAAAATAATTTAGTCAAGTCTAAATAAATTTATTGAGAAATGCAAGTTTGCTGTTCTCATCTTATTTATTTTACTGGAATTGCTATAGCAATTAACCTCCGAACCCTTCTCCTCCCCCATCCCCGGGCTCCATATCAAACAACCGCATGCCCGAGTTGTCTTGTTCCATAATCCTGCTCTCAATCCAAAAAGGGCGCAAGTATGAAATTCAAGATGATGTATCTAGTGATATAATGTACACAAGACCCTGACATGTTCAAAATATTCATCACGATGTCACATGAGAACTAGTCAAAAGAAAATATAGTCTAGGTACAAGTACTAACTGGTATCAGTGTAGCATTAAATTTACTTCTCATCTGTCCAGCATCTGGGGACTTCATATTTGATAGCAAAATGGACGTGAATGGAGGAGAACTCACTTCTTCCATTTTGTCTTCAAATTGAGAAGATTCAAACAGCTTCCCTTCATGTATAGCCATTGCCTTCTGTTGACTAGAGTGCACGGAGATACGTCGCTGAACAGTTGCTGGAGGAAGTGGAAGTGGAGACCCCATTTTTGGTGATGGCAAAGGACTCGTATTTCTTGGAGACACTTCTTGGTTCCTGTTGACAAGGGGAGCAGAGTGCCCAAATACAGCAGAAGTTTGCACGGTCTTGGAGCCTAAGAAATCAGGGGGCCTGGGGAGCTCATGAAGCTCATTTATTTTTGGTGAAGACGCAAGAGGGGGAGAAGCACTGTAGGACACATTGGTAGATAAAGCCGGCTGGGGGAGAGGTAAGCGAGAAAATAATCCAGAAACCATTTGACGTGATTCAGTAGAGCCAATGGGTCCGCTGGTTGACAGAGGCTTGTTATATGATGGTTTACTTGCCAACGGACCAGAAATAGCTTGTCTTTTTCGAATATCATATCCACCTTGAGTATCCCATTGTGAGACTGCAGCTCCCTCTGCCAAAGGACGAGGTAGTGGGACAAATGGACTCTTTTTATGTTCTGCGATATTGAGTGGGGATGAATGCCAAGGGTTTTTGGAGATTCTACTAATGCCTGTAGGAGTTGACAGGATGGCAGAATTACTTGTTTTTGAGGTCGAACTCTTTTCAACAGCAGGAGTTGGCAGCACATTCATATTAAGTTTCTGCATTGCAGCCTGCATTTCTTCATGTCTTTCAGAAGCATCAAACTTCTCTGAATATATTGGAGCTGAATGACTACTTTCTCGAGGTTGTGGACGGGGAATTTTCTCCACTTGGTTTTTCCGAAAATTTATCTGCATAAAATCATATGATATAAACAGTAGAAGCCTGAAAATAGTCATTTAAGGTCAGAATGAATCATGATTTGATAATTGAAATGCAAGAGAAAATATGATTTAAGTAGCCTAATTAAAATTACCAATAAAAATTTCCCTCATTGAGACATTTTAACTGACCTATAATGCTAGTCCCTCTTATTGTGCTACTCCTACTCCTAGGACTGGAAGAAGATAAGAAAAGGCAAAGCATTCTCCGAGAACAGGTTTTTCCAGCTTGATAGCGATGGGAACAGGTTCATCTTCGAATTCATCTTCGAAGTATTTTTCCCTTGCAATATGTTTCTATTGCTCTCAAAGAGACGTGTTAGCTGACCTTTGTCAAACAATATATGCAATGCCCCGAGATCTCAACCCCAAGTTTTAACTTTGCACTTGAGCTACATTGGAAAATCTGGAGTATTACAGTATATTTAGATGAAAATTTTCTCACTTAACCAGAAATCAAACTATTATACTGGGCTAAGGCAAAACATATAGTTGGATGCACTTAGTCACAGATTTCTAAGGTATGTTGATATTGTTTTCAGTAATCATTTACTTGTTTCTATGAACTGTTGATTGCAGATGAAATAATTACCAATTACCCAAGAGGCAGAAGCACATTGCATAATCACTAGTGGCATCCCAGGGTCATTATAAGTGTGTAATTATACTCTGGATAGTATTTGGTTTCTACAACTCAGAGCCCAAGGGGGTTCCAGAATTATACAGGTTAAAAGAGATGAAGTAGCTCTTTGAAAAAGAAAAAACATAAAAGAAAAGGGTTTAGAGAAATCAACATTATCATAGGGTAATGATTCAAGTAGAATCTGAGGCAGAATGATAGCAAGCAACCTACCTGCATTGACCTCTTTGATGTGTAATCATTTTCTAGCTCCTCAGTTTGTCGATAGTCAAAACTTATTTCTCCATCATCATTAGCTTGGAAACTGTTCCTTTCATCATATGAGACTTCCACATCATCCGATCCACATAGCTTGTAATCAATATGTTGCTTTCTGGCAACAAATTCGATATGTGGCTCTACTGCTTCAAGAGTAAGAAAACCTCTCCGGAAAAAATTTAACTGCTTACAGGAAATAAATGATAAAAGATAAGCATTTGACTAGCAGAAAAGTTGAAAAGCATTCTGACATTTGAATTCATCAAAACTTGGACAATACCTGTGCAGCATGGTGACGAGCTGCCTGTGTTAAAAGACTCCGGGATTGCCCTTGCTTCAATGATTCAAGACGAAAAACACAAAGCCTTGAAGCCTCATCATATTCTTCACGAGCAACCTGCAATTGCTGTGAAGTAAAATTCTGCCCTTTTCCATATCTTGACCTTCCCTTTTCTCTATGTTGTCCCACCATGCATTCAAACATCTCTCTGCATATCATTTATGCAATCACTAAATGTGACACAACCGTATACATCGTCTAAGTTTATGGATAAATCAAAATGGATACCTCTTCTCATCACATTGCAATTTCATCTCCTGCACCCACAAAGAAAGGAAAAAATGCACCTCAAACAGTCCAAGAAAAATGATATGGAATAGAATTTCATTGAATTCCAAAATGATTTACATGATTTATCAGTAAAGATGATTGGAAGGTTTAAACGCAATCAATGAAGCACCACTGTTAGTTTTTTTTATTAGGGTTGGTCCGGGAATGGTGTGGGTGGTTGGTAGAGTCATCAACTAAAAATTATCTTAAGCTCGTTCGAACATATTTGATTGAACAGTTCTCAACTAATTCTTGACAATTCAATTCATATTTTTGTATCATACATTGGGAAGTACAAGTTGTCAGAAAACACGATCCTATTCACCCACAACCAACCTAAAAAATTAAGGCAGGAAAAATAAAGAAGCAAAAAATAAGGGGAAATGTAAATATAAATTCATACAGAGAACCAACCATCAAAAAATGATACCACTTTTTCTTTTTAATGATGACAAGCATGTAGATATTTGTCATCTAACATTGAAAAACAAAGTTCTACCTAGCTCAGCAACATTCAGTAAGTCTTAAACATGTCATGCACTAGCAATGTCTACTATCTTAATAAAATCGAATCAGGTTCTTGAAGTTTCATTTTGAGCTCTTTGCCCTAAAAGCAGCCCCTTCTGCAAATATTTACTTTTAATAGAAAATTCTTATGTCTTTATACAACAATAATGAAATTAGCATAGATAATCTTTTCTATCTCAATTTACACAACTGATTGGATCAATAATACAAAAAGCATATTGCTGGCTAAGTATATACGATACTAGGCCTACTCAGCAAACCATACTTTACAAGAATGTCTGCAGGACTACTACTCGACCTACCACATACGAGGTCCTTGAACTAAAGAAAGCCATTTATTTTGGGCAGAACCCCCTCAGCATGTTGTAAGATTAAGAAAGTTCCAGATACAGATCCTTAGATAATAAGACTGAATACACTAGAATGATAGTCAGAAAACCAGGTTGAATACATTGGTAATTTGATAAACTAACCTCCACTTTCCGCAGCTCACTGAGAAGGGACTCGGATGGGTTTGTTATTGTACGGATTATATGAGACCGCTGTGAGGTAGAGAAAACAAGTTAGGACCAAGTTCTAAAGTATATAGGATACTGTCAAAGAGTGACAACACTAAACACTGACATAGCTATCAACTAGTTTTTGGAGTTGAAGCTGCATGCCTCCCAGCATAAATAATGCTCTGCCTGCATCAATATGCAAAAGAAAATGGTAATTAACTATGCTTTTCCAAATTTGTAGGAATCAGAGGAAATTTTAGATATTCATAAGTTATAACTTATGTAGGCATCTAAATGCAAAAATATTTCGGTCAACATAAGATTTAAGGCCTTGTTAGGCTTAGCTAAAAAAAAAATTCATAAAAATCTAAGTCAAAGTCAACAATTTATTTTAACCATGCATTTCTTGGGACCGCAACTTGTCAACCACACATTTCATCAATTTCTAACAAATTCTACACAAAATCTACCAAAATTTTGATTTTTAGTTAAACCAAACAGAGGCTAAATCAGATAATTTTCTTAAGAAAAGGAAGAATCAAACAAAAAATAAAACAGATATTAGATTCTAGAATTCAGCAATATGTTAAAATCCTGACACCAAAACATGTATGTGAATCAGTCATTTGAAGCGTTTGTACCTAAACAATAACTCAAGCAATTTTTAAAAGGCAAAGCCATCATTTATGATTGCTCCCAACAAGAGAACTGGTTCACTCACCACTTTCTCCAATATCATTTATAGCAGTTTTCTCCAGTAGACAGTTTCCCATCTCCAGCAATGACTCCGAAAACTCTGAAAAGGGAAACAATCTGATTATATAATTCATAATGGAATTACGGAATTATGTTACATAAAGATAAGGCAAGAGGCATCAATCTCTTATGTAACGTTAGCTATTACATCACATCAAGTATCTACCATAAGCACTATTTGCTGTAGCAGCAGCTGCAGACAGTAATCTATCGTGCCAAGCTCTCATGTCTTTCATGTCCTGCAAATAAAAAGCATCGGACAGAAGCAAAATAAGATACCAATAAGTATATGAATAACATTACAATAATAAGTATGGGAAAAATGTAAGTACAATAATCACTCCTTTTACACACAACTACATTTTTTTTAATGAGTTTTACAACTTTCCCTTTGCTACCGATGGTTCATTCAAACAATGAAATTAAAGTCGAATTACTCAAAGCAATTTAAGTATGGTATACATGATGTAAAACTGAATCATTGCCTACTAATCTGCAACTAAGATAAGGGGGGAAGCCTATGTGGGAAATTAAATTGACATTTCCTTATGTCAAATTTCGACTATGATATAGGTCCATTTTCCCCAAAAGCTATAACTGATAGAAGATGCGCAATCTAGCCCTACATCGCCTATAAGCAGACCCATGAATCCACCCCAAGCAATATTGGTTTGGACCTTTACTTGGAATTAGACTGATGCTCTAATTATTGTGATATAATGTCAAATATTTCTCTGAACAGCATTCAGTGTGGAATTGCACAGAGCCCGCCCATTCAGTTTACAGGATTATGCCATCAAAATTACCTTCATAGTCAATGGCACTGTGTTCATAAACAATTCTCAATTCAATAACACCATATTGTATAAGCGGGAAAAAAAAATAACCATAAGAGATAACCTTTGCAGCTTGAGACAGAACATCTATACTCAGAGCACGGCGATCCCAATTTTCCTTGAGCTCATTTTTATGCAGCGTCAAATTTCTCAGCTTCCGCAAAGGAGACTTCATTTGTCCGAATCGTTCAAAAATTTATATGCAATGCAATGTGTTATATAATTTTTTGCAGCCCAAAGCAGCTTTCTCTCCTGTCTCCCTTTGTCCAATATTTTACAGTTGAACTAAAGTCGCATGAATTCCTGCGACTTTTCTAAGATGACTTCATCATGTGTCGTAAATTCGTTTGCAAATATTGGTTGCGCCAATAGTTGACAGTTTCGCTACACGTGGCAGGAAATTTTGGTGTTATAGAAACTTCTCTCTAATTGGCTCACTAAAGAGAGAAGAAAAAATGTAATTAAATTAATTATTTATTTTCTAATTCTTTTATTAATTATATAAAACTTTGCGTGTTAACATAGACGGCTAATTTGACTAAAGATAGCTGAAATATAATTTATTTTAGACTCATCACTCAACTTTAAGAAATATTTCATTCAAATTACTTGCTAAATTTGATGTCCATTTAACCAAAAGTCATGGGTTCGAATCCTCTGTCGACACTTTTTCGATCGAGCCCATCGTACCGAATTTGCCTAGTGTGATTTATCTCTCCTGTGTGATTTGCGAACTGCTGTACATGGAGCGAGTTTACCCAGTGCGCACTCACGAGTAGCGGCTGCGGGTTCCTACGTAAAAAAATAAAATAAAAAAAAAAAAAAAAAAAAANAATTTTTATTATAATTTCGAATTTATTGGGGTTCCTTAAAATTTTAGTTAGTTGCAAGACATGATAATTGACAATTGCGAAAGTTCAATTAATTACAACTCATCAACTTAAATTATTTGTCAATTTTTTTTTTTTTTTTAACTGATGAATCAAGCGTACATTATGCCCATTAGGGAGGGATTAAAATCGGATTAAAATTGAAAAACTAGCCGTTATTGTTGACTTTTATTAGATGAGTGGGGCTCAATAACGACTATATTTTCAATTTTAATCGGATTTTAATCCCTCCCAAACGGGCTTTTAATCTTTGTTCACATCTATACAATATTTTTTGTATATTGAATTCCTCGTGTATATAAATGTTAAAAATATGTAATTTTTTTTGTGAACCATTTGTTAATTGATTGTTCTGCACTATTTAATCTGAAAATGTGGAGGAGTAGATGCTGGCTTTTCATTATGGTATGTTGTTTGATTTTTTTATGAGAGAGAGATGCAATTGCTCAAACTTGTGTAGATGTGTGCAGTTTGTTTAAATTATGTAATATTATTTTGATTACTTTTACGTAAAATTATGTAATAAAAAATTGCATTATAAATAAATTTTATTTCATATGGAATTCCTATATTTATTGATAGATTGAAGGAAAGGTGAAATGCCTCCTTACAAGCACCCTTTTTTTTTAATATCAATATACTAAAGTACAAAATAATGTCGACATAAGGTCAAAGTATTTATTTATTTTTGTATAATATAAAGGAAAAGAATGGGAATAATTTAATGTAACAAAAAAGAAAGAAAAATATTAGTTGGAGAGTGCAGAATGTGAATAATTTAATATAACAAAAATGAAAGAAAAATATTAGTTGGAGAGTGCAGAACAGTCAATGGTCAAAGGGCGTACATTGTATGCGCAAAATTTTCACTTTGTGGGCGGTTTGAAGTTTGACCAAATGCCGGTGGTCAATGTCAATATTATCGACGACGTGATAGAATTTGGTGAATATAATATATTACTACCTCGTCTCATTTATATATATTGACTTTCCTTATTTTTTTAATCCCAATTATAGGAATGGCAAAAAAAATCATTTAACCCGATACTCGTAAGGCACGTCACGAATGGGATAGAGATTATCCACATAACCGATTAAACGGGACGGGGATGGGACGAGCGTCATTACCCCCAAAGTGGGTACAGGAAACATAGTTCCTGCCCCACTATTTCCTCCATTTAAAAGTAATTCCAAATTTAAATTTTTTATCGAAAAAAAATAATAAATATATCATCGTCTTTAAAGATAATATAAGTTGTTTTTAACAAATTAGTAAAAAGTAATGATATTTACTAACTAATGACATAAATAAAATAAAAGAAAAAATAAAAATAAATAAATAATAAAAAGAAAAACTAAATGGGGTCCCACCCCGATCTCGCCCCTTCCCATTTTAATTGGGTATGAGAATGTGGTAATGTAAAAAAAAAAAATACCCGACATGGTGAGGATGGGAATGATCAACCCGTCTTATACCTACCCTATTGTCATCCCTACCCAATTATACAGTCAATTTTTTTGTTGAGAATGTTTTATTTTTGTTCGTTTACTAATATACCATTATTTAATTTACCTAATTATAACCAATTTTTCTTATTTAATTTTGAAATTGTAAAAATATAAAGATACATACTTCTTGAAAATCATATTATTCAATTTCTTTATTACTTCCAACAATAATTTGCTATTAATTGTTGATAATTATATAAGGCTAAATTATGAATGTTTTGGCAAAAATTGTTTTTTTTTTAATAATATTAAATAAGATTACTTAATCCGCGTGAAAAACAAAATCATCTTATATAAACGAAACAAATGGAGTTTATAGTAAATCCAGGTTTGATTTAGCTAAAAATTAAAGTCTTGTTTGATGCCCATTTTTTGGAATAAATATATTTTGAAATAGTGATTGTTAGGAGAACGTATCTTTAAAAAATTTAGAATCTTTTTTTTATTTTACGTGTAAAATTATTTCATGGAAAAATGCGTGATTGTAAATACGTTTTGAAAAAAAATGGGACTCAAGCGGGGATAATTTTTAATAGATTTTAATAAAAATTAATGAAATATATGATTAATAAGTTATGATTCTATAATTGCTAAATATATTCTCACATCAGTTTTTAATAACTACTAGTGATGGCACGTGCTTTGCACGTTTAGTGGGTGATGCAGTGTAATTAATAAGGTTGAAATTTTGAGTTCAATTATAACATGACATTTTTCTATTGAAGAACAACCTGATGTGAAACTTTTAAATTTTAACCATTTACGTTTTCAAACTAACATAGTTAATTACTTAAAATTATGGACTTATTTTAGATTACGTAATTGGATTGAACGAGTTGTTGATTTGTCGATTTTATTTAATTATTTATATTAATTGTATGGATGAGTTCCTGTAATAGTTTTTGACTTTTGTGATTTCAAAAAATTTGCTTTCATTTGATGATTTTTTGTAAAATTATTTTTTAAAAAAACAGGTGGATCCCTGTTTGATCTTTTGACCCTTGACCTTTACTCTTTTACGAGTCAATTTTTAAATATAAGATGTGTTCATGTGTAGTTGTTATCTGAATTTTTGAGTTGTTCTTCATATGTTCATGTTGGAATGTTTATTAAAAATAATTAATAGTACATTTAAGGGGGGAAATAAAAAGAAGGTATGTAGGAAAATTTAATTTTAAGATTTGTACCTGAGTTTCACAGACTCCGGGTGGACAAATGTAATAAATCTAAACACAAAATCCACCATAAA
>CAIGRF010044018.1:57915-69844 GCA_903798235.1 Fraxinus ornus | reverse complement strand
GAGGACGAAAATATTTTAAGGGGGTGAGAATGTAATACCCCGAAAATTTTCATAAAATATAATTCAATTTTTATATACTATATTTTAATATTTTGAAAGTTAGGGACTAAATGATACATTTATCAAATTATATTTTATTTGTGTCAAATATTTAGATATTGATGGAGTTATCGTAAATATATGAATATTGGTCTCGTTGGATAAATCGTAATTAGATACATAAATCAGACTCGAGAAAAAGTCGATTCGGATAAGTTAGCTCCAAGATATTTTAGTTTGAAAGAATTGTCAAAAGCTAATTTATTTTTATTATTATTTAATTATAATTTTGAAAGTAAGAGGAGGTGAAAAAAGATTTTTCGTTAAAACATGAAATTCCGTTAGTTTTTCCGTTAAATCAAGATATTCCGTTAGTTTTTCCGTTAAACCAAGAAATTTCGTTTAATAGCCACTTTTTATATATAGAAAGATGTATAAAGTCCAAATAATTTTATTTATTTATTAGTTTAGTATATTTAAAATAATATTAAAAATTGGAAAATGAATAATTACGTATTTGCTTCGCATAGACATACATATGCTTGTAATGTTTGATGTTTAACTAAAATGCATTTTCACGCATTACGTATTTTAAAACCTTGATTTATAGTGATCAAAGATCTCTATTTAGTAGTCTTACCTTCACTGGACTACTGCACCACAATAAATTAGTTATGTGGTGGAAGTTTCAATAAGGTTCTGAAGCTTTCCTTAAGTCTCTTTGGAATCCTTTTCTAGCTGCTCTTACCTTGGATCAGTTTAGGGTTTTCCATTTTGGTATTAATCTTTTTAATTCATCAAGTTGGGTTGGATTGAATTGAGTTTTAATTCATAGCCCAACACAACCCGACCTCAAATTTAATTTTCTAACCCAATTCAATCCGTTTGAACTTAAAAACCAATCCATTCCGATCGATTTGGGTTAGTTTTTACCCAACCCTACTCTCTGGGATAACTTGACCACATTAATTTAGTCTCTATGAGATAATACTCAGACTCATAATTTCACTTTATTATTTGTCACTATTTGTACACTTCGTGAATCACACGATCAATTGACTTCAAGGTCAATTTATCTCGTACTCTTGATAACACTCACAAAAGATTGGGAACACACTCCATATGAATTTGGAAAAGTTGGGTTGTCTTGAAGTTTGCATCAAAAAAGCCAATTTCAAGGCGATTTATCTCGTACTCTACACAATGAACGCGCATAAAAGATTGTGAACGCATCAGAAAATTTGTGTATACATTGAGATTAATTTGGTTGATATTAAATAAAAATAATGCTACTTGTGTTGAAATTATTGTTCAAAATCAATAAAAACAAATTTGGAATGAAAAAATGGATTTGGAAGCCAAAAGTGTGCACTATGCGACTGCATAGTCTAAGAGGGATCTGATCGCATTTATAGATGCAGGCTTTCAGGCCCTGCAGTTGAGTCATCTATGCGACCACATAGAATTGATCTATGCAGTGGCATAGGTTTAAAAAATAGTTGTTGGGTTGACTTTCTTGTTTGAATTTTTGGTGGC
Organism: Fraxinus ornus; assembly: GCA_903798235.1. Taxonomy (NCBI): domain Eukaryota; kingdom Viridiplantae; phylum Streptophyta; class Magnoliopsida; order Lamiales; family Oleaceae; genus Fraxinus; species Fraxinus ornus. Next base: position 68,269 of record CAIGRF010044018.1, on the reverse strand, counting down.
TTTTGGTGAAAAATTTGTAACTTTTCATGAATTTTTTACACCAATTCGTGGGTGTTGATTGAGACTTATATATAGATATCTCATGATCAACACAAATTACATTAAAAAAAATTATTGAAATAATTTGAAATTGCATTCCATTACAAAATAGAAAAGATAAAATTATTTTCATTCATATTCAAATTCCTACTCGTGTTCTTGAAATTTTGGCAGAAAACACTAAGTACTTAAGTGTATTTCTATTACAAAGCTTGATAAATCATACAAACCATTTGCCAAAAAACCCTTTAAGCACCAAATTTCAATCCGAGAGGGAGCAATTATCGTTTGAGGACAACGATATAATCATCATATTTAGGCTTTTTTATTCTTCTTTGATGATTATGATTATTTGTTTCTGGTTTCTTCTCTAAGCCCTTTAAGTGGAAGAGCAATATTTTACTACAATCTCAAATGATAATTCTGCGATGGAGAATGGAACCACCATGGCTACGATCAAGTGATGAATTCATATTCACGAATTCGAATTCAGTAAATCATCACTTTGTCTTCTCAACTATTTCGATAAGTTGGATTTTATTGCGATTTCATGAGCATAAAATGGTACACCTTTAATATGAATATAATATGCACATTATCTGTGTATTTCCAACAAATCTTAATGTGAATTTTTTGTGTGCATATTAAATTACATGTGCAATAGATATGAAGATATTGCATGAATAAACTTTAAGACAGATTTGATGTATCACGAGTGTGATAAATATGTTTTATTGCAACATTTTAATTAGGAAAATTCATGATACCATCAACTTGTTGAATGAGTCGATAAAATAATATTCCAATTTATGTTCATGGGTAATGAATCTGTGTATTATAGTGATTAAATGCACATAATCAATAGTGATTCTATAACGTGAAATCATTCATTTATATTTGAATTCATTTATTTACCGTTGCCTACATTTATGTCGAATTGGTTTGTGTCAACTATTATGAATTCCAAATAAGTTGGTTATTATATTCTAATTATGTTTAGGATATGAAATTTTCATCACGTATGTTGATAATGTTACTAGTGCAAATCAGATAACTGAGATCATATTTGTGTAGTAATTTTAATTAGCTGGAATTCTACTTGTATATTTTCTCAAGGAAGATATGGAAAGGCATATTTATGGATGCATATGCCTTTGGATATATAGATAATAGCTGTCCAAATTATTTCTCACTAGTCAAACCATTATGTATATCTAATTTACCGATTTTCTTATTAAAAGGATTTCTGATATTGAATTAAGATAATCCAAGTGGTGGCATAACTTCAATGGTCTTGGGTGATTGTAGTCTTATAAATAGTTTGCATTATTAATTGGGCCATAATCCGTTTTATGCTCTCATTAAAATTAGTGCAACATATATTTAGTATGTAAATACTAGAATATTTAGTATGTTCATGGGTAATGAATGATTAAATGCACACCATGTGTAAATTCAAATTGTGTTTGGCGGGAAAGTGTGTTGTTTTCAAAAGCTGTACAATGTGATGTCGCCACGTGCCACAATGTCAAACTTGATGTCAAAATTAGTGTACTTGTAGCATGGTTGCATATATATAAACATATTAATTACATTTGGCACGATTAAATAAAGTTACCTGCCAAAACCCATTAATCTACTCTGAATCATGAGAATCAGAGAAGATCAAACTTCTTCTTCTTACCACTTACCACTTACCACTTACCCACCCCATCCATCCCCACCCCAACCCAACGGCTAGTTCGCAAGTTCAGAAGTTTTTGTCTGAACATTTGAACCTTGGACTTTGGGGAAGGGAAGGATGAGATATATTAGTCAAGAAACAATTAAAGAAGAGTGAGAAGAATCCTAGCCGTAAATTCTAAATACTAATAATTCATCTACATATTCAATAGGAGCATGAGAGAGATAAACGGCATTAATTGTTGAAGACAGGATACATTAATTTCTCTGACTGCTAAATTAAATGGCCTTTCGATGATCTCATTGCTACCACCCACCTGCCCTTCTCTGCAATCTAACCCATTCCTCCACAACTCATTTAATGTACCCTTTTCCCTTTACAGTAATGCATTAACTGCATTTTGCTCTCAAGATTAAGAGCCATTAATCCATTCATAAGTGTTGATTAAAACTTTTAAAAACATGGGTCTGCTTGTATGCGTTTTTCATAGCTTTAGCTTGCTAAATGCAGGGCTAACTTGTGCAGAAACAGATTCGTTTATTGGTGGAGAGGGTCTCAGTATTACTGGATTTGGTGGTGGTGCTGCACATACTGGGATCACTGACCTCATTTGAACTGCTGGAGCTGTTCTTTGTGGATTGTACCATTCTGTGAATATAGACCAACCCTTGATTGCAGGAACTGCAATTTTAGACGGAGTTGTTAGTCCAACAAGGCTAGTTCTATTATGGGTTGTTCTTGCAGCATCTGCTATTTGATCAGGCACTGAAATGTTGAGCTTCCCATTATTGCTCATTTCAATAGGCTTCTTGATGAACTTCGATATACCATTGAACAATTCATCCTTGTCCCTTTCCACAACGGCTAACATTTCTTGGAGTTCAGCTTGTGAATTCTTCATGATTTGTGCTGGGGCAGGCTTTGGTTCTGTTTGATAGAAAGCTTGACAATTTGTGGACAAACTTGGGGGTAAGATTTTTGACATTGTTCTGGGTGGTGGAGGAGGGAGCAAAGATAGAAAACTGTTCTGTTTTTGCCTTGATTTTTCCAAATTAGAATCTGAAAACAGATCCATTAACCTCCATTGTTGTTGCTGTGCAGAACCAGAACTGCTCGTAGCATTGTCTCTATAAGTCCTCTGCATTCTTTTTCTGGGTTGATTCTGATGAATATGATCCTTTCTCCTGATTACTCTAATTTCATCTTTGCGTCCAAGATTGGAAAGCACTCTACCAACTATTACTCGATCTTCGTCGTCCGCTTCCCTGTTGTCGACTTCCTTGCTTGTCTGAGACAGTGAATCAAAATTTGGCACTGCACAGAAGAATCTATGTTTTTTAACATTCAACGATGTATGAACAATTGATAAGAAAAGAAAGAAATAGCATATGAAATATACTTGTTTTCAAAGATGACCAGGCAGCAATTGCAGCATTCTTCTCAGCTTGCTTCTTTGTCTTGGCTGATTCACCAGTAAAACTCATACCAGCAAGCTCTACTGTACTAGTAAAAACTGGAACATGACCAGGACCTGTTCTAATAGTTGTGTACAAAGGAAGATCCAGTCCAGCTTTGTGAGCAGTCTCCTGAAGGAGATTCTTATACACTCCAGTCTCGTCCTGAGGAGATACAGAAACAGATTGAGCATATGAACAGGCAGTATATAGAAGAAAAATAACCATTTGCAGCAGAAATGAACTTACAAGAACTCTTGCTGTTAAGGATCTTGAAGGACCTCTGGCAGAGAGAGTATTGAGAGCCACTTCAGCCGCGGCGTGCTCGGCCTGCCGTAAAGTGGTGCAGTAAGTAGGACTTTCAAAAATTTCTCCATTGAAATTGACAGAACCTTTGAATCTTGGAGCATGATCAGGACCTTCTCTTATGCAGGCATATGAAGGGAGGTTGAAACAGCTTCTCTGAGCAAGTTCTTGTAGCTGATTCTTGTACATATCTGCCTTAAACAAACCAAACCCATCAGACAACTTGCATAAACCAACACATTTTGAACAAGTAGAAAGGAATGAACTTACTCGCTTGAAGTGATTTGACTCTCCTCACTGCTTAAGCAATGGGGTGTTAAATGTGTGTGTGTGTGTGAGAGAGAGAGAGAGAGACTTGCTGAAATGGAAAGTCTACTTTTCCATCCCAAGGGAAATGCTACTTGGTTAATTTTATATTTGCTTGCATAATTTAACTTTGGTAACTCTTATACTTGACACTCTTCCAAAAACCATCTAAGACATTGATTTTGAGTTCATCTATCACATCACTACATAGATTTTTTTTTTTGCACGAAAAGAGGAATGTCAACAAAAGTGTAGCATAATCCATGGCCAAATTAGCATATTAGTTTATATAACCCCTTTTGGTCCTTTTTCCAATACTGCACAGGATCAGATATAACATGTTAGGCTTCTATGAAATTTGTTGACTCAATTAAAGTTTTTTGTCTTTTGACTTCCATTCTGAATTTGCTTCAATTTTATTGACTCGTTAAGCGTAATGTCACGTCTCATCCGATACCATGATCATGGTCCGCCGGTAGATATGTAGGTGACAAACACCTACTAGTTTGGCCCTTGGTATAACAGATCCAACAGAGATGTTCCCCTCTGTGTTACTGTAATTTATACTTCAACAAGAAGCAATATACAAGTGGGATTAAGAAAATAACAAAAGGAATGGCCAAAGCAAACAATTAGAACTCTTTACCAACTCAACAAACACAATACACAATTGGGATTAAGAAAGCAACCCTCATACAAAGCCATACGGCCAAAGAAACACTCCACGCCCGTCAATCAAGACACGTACAATGACATAACATTATGGTAAGTTAAATCACCGCTAAACAGACGTTAACGAAGACCAACAGATGAATTTGAGCATTGTCCATCTGTCGTTACAACTTGGTCTATGTTGGTCAGAGAGTACTGCTGATTCCTCCAGATGTGTTTGATTCTCCCATTCTAGATGCCAAAGCGAGAACTTCAGGTGACATTTCCCAGCTTCCACTTTTCCTTCCCCAACTGGATCTCCTGGGATGTATTCCAGCTCGATCACCCTCGTCTACAGCATTCCTTATCTCTGGGGACATTTCACCTAATCCACGTTCCTTAATGTTTAAGCCATCATTGTCACTCAACTGCCCTTCGTGTTGATCCAAGACAGCACCGACATCTCCCCACATTGCCTTCCTTCCCATCTCAATGTCCTCCACTGCTTTACACATATTTGGACTAACAAAACCACCAACACCTACAGATCGAGCCGGCAAAGCAGGTTCCCTTGGTACGTTTGCCCTAAAATTGTTCTTAGATGGATGGACAGGACTGCAAAATATTTCAACGAAGTTTTGCACAACTCCTTTGTTATAGGGATTGGCACGCCGATCATAACGATATCTAAAATTCTCATAAGTAGTCTGCAAACAGCATGGAAACCTTTTCCATTAGTTAGAACAAAAGCATGATAATTTTAAATAATGATAAACCTAAATCAATAGCAAGATTTTTATACCAGGTTGACAAGAGAAAGGTCAGCTCTTACCTGATCTGTACTGATGAGATACAGATGGAATGCAGTAAGACCACCAACAAACCAAACTGATATAAAGGTGTAGATAATTAAAACAATAGAAGTGGGGGTCTTGACCATTGCTTTCCATATTGATATCTCGTCAGTAACCATAATCCTTTTTATGTAAACCCAGCAGAAACTGAAAACATATATACAAAGAAGAGTCGTCGAGAAGACAAACATGAAGAAGAAGCGGTAGTTCCTCTGCGACCAAAGTTGTCAAAGATTCAGAACACAAGTCAAATTGCAATCATAAAACACAAGACATAACAAGACAATAGTGTCAATAGTTGTCGGCGATAGGTGGGAGATTCAGTTCTAGACAACGTGACAAAGTATATACCTAATGGCAGAGTTAACAAGAACTTAATGATTCTAGACCAGAGAAAACCTTAAACGTCTAACAAAGGGTACTGGCAATTATGTGCTATCAAAAATAAAACCGTTGATATTTTTTTAACCAGAAGCAAGATTAAGCAAGATTGACTCGGGCTATGCAATCGGCACATATGGGAAAATTGCACAAACTGGCATAATATGATTTCCACTCCCTCTATCCACAAATAATGACTTAGTTTGACTGCTGCAGTCGAAATGACAGGTTATTCATAGCCATGTTTTGTATAGATTTCTTTGCCTTTTGGCTAAAGAAAACGTTTCCAAGTAGTACTATTTGATAAGAAAAATTCTGAGCAAGTATTTTCTTCGAGATTCAATGAAATCAAACAATATAACACACTGAAGAGTTAATGTGAAAGGCAAACCAAATTAATTGAAGATGGATGCAGAGGCTAATAATTAAGAGATTGAAGCAGTAAATCCAATGAACGGTGTGACATATAGCAGGGCGTGAAGGTGATGGTATAAAAAGTAAAACTGTAGCACAACTTTTTCACACAACAGTATCACAATTAATACTGGCTATCTCAAGCAGAAAAAAATAGCATTTAAACCATCTTTTAGATAAAGGTTATGCAAATGCATCAACTAAACCTTGATGTATGATTTATACTCCCAAAGTTCAAATACAGAGAAAGCCCACTTATTCTGGTAAGCTGAGAAGATCAACTATAAAACCAATAAATCACTACAAATTCCGTGGCCAGCCTCCTGTTAGATGTCTAATATGTTATGTGACTAGAAATTTTAGCAAGGTACAAAGGTCAACCTTAAAACCAAACTCCACAGCAAGCATATGTCAATGATGATAATTCATACTACTCTTCACTCTATCCATTTATTTGGAAGCAAAATTTTATTCCGTTATTTATTTCAAAGTTTGTTCCACATCAAAGAATTACGTTGTGCATACCAAATGTTTAAAGCTGAAATGGAAAATTCAGAGTGTTGCTTATTTAAAAAAGAAAAAGTAGAATACTTTTATCGGAAACGTGAAAAATTGAGTGAGCTAACTTTCAGAATATGCTTCTCTACTCAAGGCGACATTCAACTTGAGATTATATGTTGACAAAGTAGCAGTGGAAAAGCAAGTCATGTACTAGAGAATGCATTCTTACCAGTCCAATGCACTGCCCCACCCAAGGGCAGTGATGATCAAATCGTTCAACACAGTTATTACATATGGAACAGTGAGAGCAGCGGGGAGGTCTATAAAGCATACACGTGTCGCAGTACTTAATCTTCACAGTAATGCCATTAACCTCAACTTCCTTAATGCGAGGCAAGCGTAACTGTGGGGTCTGTGCACCTTCTGCACTTCCATTGTAACCTTCAGGTTCTGGAGGGTGAGAATTACGAGGAATTATACCTGGATCCCTTCCAGAAGTTAGTAGGAGAAGAATTAAATCCTGAAAATTCAACAGAGCAAAAAAGTTATTCAACATTAAATCATGTTTCAAGATTCTTTTACATGACATGCACAAAAAGTACGTGTTCAGTTACTGCTGCCTATTGATAACGATCTAATGTCTAAGAGAAACAAAATAAGGTACAGTTCGGAGTAAAAAAGAAAGAATCTTTCTCATCTAAAACATCCTTTTGTTCACCATGAAACCTCCAAAATCAATCCATCAGCAACAAATACAATGTGGTGATAATTCATAGCACTAGCACTACCTATAAAATCTTTTCTGATCAAACTTAATGCATAACTAAGCTAATCCTAAATGGAAAGGAATGATGTAGGGGGAGTTTATTAAAACCATTGAATTTGGAATATGGAAAAGTAGTTCCCGGGTGGGGAACGACTCCTTTGATGGGTGTCTCAATAGCTCTATTTTGTCAACTTAGTCTCAAAGCATGTTTATAAGTGTTATAGTTGTAATGCATAGAAAAGCTTACTTGATCAGGTAACATACGAAGGGATAAGTTACCAACAAATCAGGGCAAGTTTGAAGGCCAACGTCCTGTTAGAGATCTAACATGTTATAAGTCAGTACAAAGCCAAACTCGCAGCAACTACATGTCATATAGATAATTTACCTCAACGTGTAAAGACCTTGGTTTTCCTTGGAAAAACAAATGAACAGATTACTTCTCTAATTGCATCAACATTAGGCGTTGAGAAAAAATCTACACCAACTATCCCTGTATAACCATAGAATATAAACTTCCATCGTGACCCTATGACTTGTTACTTTAGGCTCTCAGCAACAGTATAAGGTTTAGGCTTTAGCCACTTGCTACAATATAAAATCCCACTAATCACAGTAAAACCAGTTTAGTCAAATACACGTAGCCCCTCTTGTATAAGTCAGGAAATTAACTGTTTTCCACTCCCTTTCCTTTTTCTTGAAAAAAATGAAGAATATAACCATCCATAGAATATAGATGTAATTAAACTTCTTGGAAATCATGTTGTCAGCATGCCCATATACACCTATTTTATGAGTTCAAAAAGGTACAGTTAGTTGATGAATACGCATCCTCTTTTTTCCTTAAAAAGAACAAAACCCACCCAAGATGTCCTGTCCAAAATTTCTTAAATATTAACTTTAGCATTAATAAGTAGTGAGTCCATCGCTGAATTAGGAAGTTCATCGAGTATACATGGACTACAACAATCAGTATAGATGCCATAATTTGAAGCACATCATTCGCCAAAATAAACAAACCTCATTACTTCAGTTGCTCAAATTATTGTCCACTAGTCCTCCTTCCAGCTTTCGATGGTTTTAAAATTTATTCAATAAGTTGCGATATTTGGTATCTTGGAGGGAGATAATAAGAAAGAAGGAAGATTGTAGTAGAAATAAAACAATGAGCATGTTAAAAACTCTAAATTTGAATAGCACCATTAAACAGTGTCCCCCTCGATGAATAAAGTTTTCTGATACAGATATTCGACCTAAGGAATTTAAAATTGAAATTGCACAGCGATTACAAAATTGAAAAATCTAATAGACCAAAAAATGTCGATAGGAAGAGAGACTTACATAAAATGTGAAAACAATGGCGACAACCATAATTGATGCTCCCCAGTGGTGTGAAAAATCATCCGCCAACTTTCTAGCAACAAATAAACAAAAAACAATGACAGGAGCCACAATCAGGAATATGGTGAGCCCCAATGACCTTGCATCCGGCCCAAATATAAACCTTCCTTGAAGCAAAAATTTCTGCAACAAGATAAGTAACCAAACAATTAAAAGCTTAGCAAAAAGAAAGAACACTATGCAATCTCCATAAATGACAAGGCATTAGAAAATCATCTTCATGAATCATGACTAAATGAATTCCAGGCTAATGAATTCAACATCAAAATTTCAGCACATAACTTCTATTTCTTCCCAGTGCCTGTTATATACCACAGGGAAGGATATTCCTAACACCAGAAAAATCTAAACTGGGGTGAAGCGCAAATGTCAATCTTAAATTTATATGTAATTGATAGAAGTAAACCCCAGTACAAGTTGATTCAAGATAGAAACTATACCTTTAAACCCAAGCCAATCAGAATTCTTAAGTATTTAACCGATGTAGTGAAATGTATAAATTGAGACAAAACTAACATCCTTTGTAGAAAAAGATGCCCTACTTTTCAATCATAATGAGCTCTAATTTACTGAAGCCATGTTTGCAATTTAATGCAGGATTCACAGATGCTATGCATACATTTAATTAATACAAAGGGAGTTAACTTTAACAATAACCATCCCTCATTTATCCCATTCAGACATTTCTGATTTCACCAAGCCGTTACACTACTTCAATAAACCCATACATATTGAATAAAAAGCCTATTTTTCGACCAAATTAATTATACCATGCCTCAACAGTTAATAAATAAAGTGTGATAAGATAAAAATCAAGGCTTTGCCCAAGTTTTTTTTCTTCGCTTTTGTTTTCCTCAAATTAAACTTCTTTTCACCCAGTGCAAACTAGAACCACAAACTCTAATGAATGGAGAATTTAGTATAGAAAAAATGTCTAATGAAGCATAATAATCATCAACTAGAAAGAAATAAGAAAACGGAAGCACTCACATTGCTGCCTTTCCAAGTCTGGTAAATCCGGAGGGTATCCGACCCATCAGTGGATCCGGATAGCGGATCGGGCCTCTTCGGAGGAGGAACCACGTACATCTCTCTATTATCCTTCTCCTTCAAGTTGAAATCTTTAATACAAACCCCACTACTAAAACTCTACACAATCAAATAATGCTACTAAAATTACACATAAAACAATATAAAATGAGTGGTTACTTGAAATTTGAACTCTCCGACGACAAAAGTAGCCGTTAAATGAGTTCGATTCCGGCAACGGCGAAGAATCACAAGAAGAAAAAAGGGGAGAAGGGAGTCTTGGCACAGTGGGTTTGTTGTGTGTTCTGCTTTTTAGATGACAGTGGGATTTGATGTGAGGGTGCACGCTTTACAGAATGTCAAACTAACGTGGCATGCCTTGATTGGATTTTCCTGGGATGGGACCCGTTTGGGAGTTGGCTGTGGACCCCTACTCTACGCTACTGGATCTAGGGCTGTAAGCAAAAACCGTCAAACCGGAAAACCGAACAGAAACCGCATTTTAGAAACCGACGGATTGGTGCCACGTGGACCCGTCAACGAAATGGTTATGAACCAAACCAAACCG
>CAIGRF010044018.1:45245-56719 GCA_903798235.1 Fraxinus ornus | reverse complement strand
TCCACCATCTAATTCTTGTTCTTCCCTTCCACTTTCTTTTATTCTTTTTCTTTTTTCCTCATCCATCCTTTCAAAATGGTTTGGTTTGAAAATTTATCAAAAACCGCAAAAACCGGACCGCTTACACCCCTAACTGGATCATTTCCCGATTCCTAGTGACATCGGATCCAAGTTCCTACTGCTGTGGCACTTCCAAAATCAAAACCTTTAAATCGTCGTTAAATTTTACTTTAATCTTTAGGGTGTGTTCGAGAGATTAAAATCAGATTAAAATTGAAAAATTAGCCGTTATTGTTGACTTTTATTAGACGAGTGAGACTCAACAACCACCATATTTTCAATTTTAATTGAATTTTAAACTTTATCAAACAAGCTCTTAATTTGTGTTAGCGAATGTTTCAAATTTTGGAGGAGGAGTCCATCGTGACGAAAAACGTCAATTGCACCTTCCGCTGACCTGAAAATTACAAAAATTGGATATTTTGATCATTTAAGCAAGACATTTCCATCATTCACTATTCAAATAACTGTTCATTTCCTTTTATTTTCTGCCCTATTTATTCTTATCTCTCTTTTAGTAAGTGTCGAAAAAATTCCAAAACGAAGATGGAGATAAATGTCAATAAATGTGGTTACTCTATGCAAATGAAGACTTCATGAACGAACTTGAACCCATGAAGAAGATTTATGAGTTGCCCAGTGGATGTAACTTCGTTAACTAGTGCAACCCTCTAAATTCTAATATGTGGCAGATCGAAGGAGCTTATCCTTAAATTTATATGGGTAGGAGGAAGATGTAAGTTGAAACAAACAACTTATGTTCAAGAAATCGTAGTGCATAGAAGGCTTGGTTAATTGGATTCGTATGTGGAGTTTTTGTGAAATGGGTCTCTAATTAGATATGGGTTAGATTTGAGATCATATGTTGCGTTTGTGTTATGGGATGTGAGTTTTTGAATTGAAAATCATGTGTTGTCTTTGGTCCTGCAACTTATTTTCCAATAATAAAATATGTTATTATTGAGCAGTACTTCCATATTTTTCATTTTCCAATTTTTCCCTTCTATGTTGAGTGAATGCTTCAGAATACACGATGAATGCAAAACATTTTAGGAGAAAATACAGTGCAGGTCCCAAGCATTTTTAATAAGTCGCAAGGTAAGTCCCAAACATTTTACACTAGTTGCAGATGAGGTCCCAAACCTTTTAATGAGTTACAGAGCGAGTTCCAAACCTTTAGTAAATTTTACATTTTCATGTGTAGAGGTTGCATCATGCACCTGCTGACCATCTTCATCAGCAATGTGTGCATCATCTTAACCTTCGTAATTCGAATAATGTTATTTATCATTATAATGATGAAATATTGATGACGTGGCAACTAAATTGGAATAATGAGATATGGCAAGTCAATCCCCCTCTCTCATGAAAATTAAATTCTCATATCCTATTATTTCATCTACACATCATCGATGTTTCATCATTTTAATGATAAATGACATTATTCCAGTCGTTCTGTTCTATCCTAGCCTCAGCATTTTCATATGTTTTAACCTCTTCATGAATTCAAATGCATGTATCTTATCAATGTGGTCATCATATACTTTACCCCCTCCCCCAGGTTCACCAACATGATCACCATTGACTTCACTTCCCACGAGTCTACCAACATGACCATCAACATGAGTTTCACCACACTTAACATCTGTATTTGTTTCAACACCAACACTCCAAAGTTCGCTCCTACTTCAACAGACGGTGATTGTTCACGAAAGTATATTTCGAATTAAAATTACAGCAAGTGTACGGTTCGTTAATAAGTAATAAAGTAGATTTCATATGTTTTAGCCTATTCATGAATTTATATGCATGTACCTTATCAATGTGGTCATCATATACTTTATCCCCTCCCCCAGGTTCACCAACATGATCACCATTGACTTTACTTCCCATGAGTCTACAAACATGATCACCAACATGAGTTTCACCACACTTAACATCTGTATTTGTTTCAACACCAACACTCCAAAGTTCGCTCCTACTTCAACAGACAGTGATTGTTCACGAAAGTATATTTCGAATTAAAATCACAGCAAGTGTACGATTCGTTAACAAGTAATAAAGTAGATTTTGAGTTCAAGTATCGTTTCATAGAGATTGATTAGTTCAATTTTAATTATTACGACATTAACCGAAACAAGAATTATATGATGTGTTTGTTTGTGACAAATTATGAATAAATTAATCTACTTATACAATTATGAGTAAATTAAATAAACTAAATACAAATTATATTAAATTCAAATTGATGTGTTTAATAAGTGACAAACGCACTATGTAACGCCTCAAGAATTTTGAAATTCGAAGCGTTACAAGAAAAATCTTTTTAGTTAGGGTTTTTTAATGTTAACCAAAAAGAATTGTATAATAAAAATTTTGGATTTTGAAATATATAAAAATAATGGTAGATATTTGTCCATATATACTTAGACAATTATTGTGTAATTTGATTTTGGAAAACATCTCGAAAAATTCAGCAACTATTGGTTGTGCAGTAGCGGAGAGAAAAAATATGTTTGATCTTGTAAACGTCAACTAATATTTATGAAATTTTAACACAGACTATAACACTCATACACATACAATATAAAAAAAACTGGGGTCTCAACAATGATGTTTGAAGTACGAAAATATTTTTCAACTATGCTGAACAGTATTTTCGAAACTAACCCAACGCAGTCTACTAAAAAGGATATAACTTTTTCTCTATGTAATATTTTAAGATAATTCCAAAGATCACTATTAGAAGACTCGTAAACCTTTCAAAATCCACTAATTTTACTCTAAAATATGCACCATAGCCCAAGTTATACCATTTTTAACTAAGATGACAAAATCTAAAAATTCAATTCAACAGTAATTAAACTTCGTGCATATCAATCCAACATTTATAAGTTATAGTTGATATGCAATGTATATAAAAACTAGATGAGATAGATGATTAAACATTTTTAAAAAATGTTATCTAAGTATTCGTAAGAGATTTACATAATTGAAAATCTTATTAGAAAGTTAAATAGCATTTCAAATCGTCAAGCACTTGCCACTATGCCAAACCACTACCATACCTTGAATTAACATATAAATTTTGTAAGGATGAGTACCACAAGTAATACTCAATAGGAAACACTTAATTAAATGATAAAAAAATATGTTTTCTAGAAATGCAAACTTTGATTTTTTGTGTCACTGTCAATTGCAAAGTGAATCGGTGATCAGGCAGTCCTCTTACTCTTAGATTTTGATAACCCCTTTCAAGTAACAAAAATCATCTCTTCATCTCTTATTTGAACCACCAAATGATGCTTCCATCATAAGTAACACAATAACACGTTTAATGCAAATCGAAAATCAATAATTTCTACTTCACTTACAAAAGTGCCACAAACACCCTACCTTAAATACTTTGAGTTTGAATACCCTTTTTGCGTCCAATTTGAAATAAAATGCAGCGTACTCTTAGCCTCTCCTTCAGAAAATTTTCAAATTCAAGATGCCTTAAGTCTATTGAAAAAGGGCGAAATAATTTTATGTATAAGTGTAATAGTTGGGAAGAGAAAACATGGCTTCAGGGGTTGTAAAATGTTGTTGCTTATCAAACACAAAATGAAAATAGTAATTTGTAGTAATCAAAATGAGAATAAAAACAAATGTAAGTGGCATATAATTATGTGTATAAATGGGATTTATGAGGTAATGTGCAGGTAAGTTTTGCAATTGAAATGACTGTTTTTTTTCCTTTAATAATTATCATAATGGGTTTTAAATGATTGAAACGATTATGACATTTAGTGTATAGTAAAAATTTAAATGAAATGCCCAGTGGAGAAAAAGAAAAGTCAGATTAAGGGATAAGATTAAAATATGTGGTTGAATAGATGAGAGTTATTTGAAGGACAAAAACATATTTAAGGGTTATTTGGCATAAACAATAAGTATATCTAATTTTTTAAAATTTTAAGGACTTAACATATATGACGATTAATATAAAATATGTCATCACAAACATTTAAAAGAGATTCGACACCTTACAAAAAAAATTAAGAAAAATACGCGCAACTTTACTATCGTGACCCAAAACTTTAATTTGAACTCTTAGGAATTGTCGTAGAGACGAAATAATACAATCTAAATTGTTTTTCGATTTATATAAGAAAATTTGTTTTAAAACGAAAACAATTTTTTTTTCTCGGTCGCTACACACTAGGATCCCGAATTTCCATGCAATAATCATTTTTAACCTTAATTCTACACTTTGACAATATGATTGAATTTTGACGAATCAATGTTCATATTTTATTTAACAATCTCTCTCTACTAATGTTAAACCTACACTCATATATGACCCACCTATATTTTTATGACAGATGCTAATATACAAGAGTGCATGAATTTTTATGAACACTTAAAGATTCACATAGTGCATAGACCTTTATTTTATCCCATATCGGAACCTATAAATTACACCATGTTGAACCTATTTTCCTTTTTCTGAATGCATAAAATAGGCCACTACATTCACACAATTCCCGTGCACAATAATTGTGGAGAAAAGAAAATCATATAAATCATTCAATATCCAAAACGCGTTTTCAATGTCAAGTATGTAAAACTAAATATTAAAAATTCATATTACACGGCTCATCGTTCTTATAGCACAAAGTAATCTAGCCTAACATGTTGTTAAGAAGAAAGCAAAAGATATATAGGTTGTTCATCACCCAGAAATTCTTGAATTCAATCTTGAACTTCTTAGATTTGATTTTGATGTGTTCTTTGCCTCCTATTGCAATTAATTCTCCATACCCTAATTATTTTTTGAGAGTTGGTATTTATATCCCTAAAGAGTCCCTAAAGATCTCCAAAAATCGTGTATATTATGGCCCAAACAGAAGTTTCCTTGTTGGAATGTAATTCTGAAGGAAACAAATTTTTTTCGTGACTTGGACCCAGTAATAAACGGGGCGACTGTCCAGGCATATCAAACAGCCCTTATAATTAAGGTTAAGGTCCAGGTGGCCGCCCGATTTATATAATTGAGTGGCTGCCCAGTTATAAAAATTTCTCGAATTTTCCTTTCAGTCATGTTTTTCATTCTTTCTTCCGTCTTGGTCATCCACATCAAATTACTTCAATTTTATTGTTTCAACTTTTACTCAAATGCATATTAGTCCCCAATCTTCAATCCATTAGTCAATTGATCATTCTTTCTTTTCTAATTGCTTAGAAACGAATTCAAAACTGAAATAATATAAAATTAATCTAAGTTAAGTAAAATTAAATACTAAAACGACACAAAAGATTAGTAATATGGCTTGAATAAGTGCAGAAAAATACACTTATCAAACACCCCAAAACTAAAACATTTCTTCATCCTCGAACAAAACAAAACAAAACAAAACTTAGGAATTAAACCATATCACTAACCTAAACAAATCTCCAATAACAAATTCAACGTTAAACAACTTACCATATACCTCATGTTTGAATTTAAACAACACTTCAGAAAGATCCAAACAACATAAAAATTAAATTTTTACTTATCCGATGCTCGACTTAGTGTGTGTACAAATAGTCAATATTGAACTCACACCCATACTAGAATACAACCAATTAAGTGTTGTTGATTTAATCATAATCCCAATCCTCGTGTGGTAAGTTTTTCCTTAGACCTCTCGTGCAAAATCAATCCTTATGCTTTTCTCTCAAATCCCCGATGTATTTTTCGCACATGTTGGTTCCTAATAATCATTAAAATGCATTTTCCACACAAAGTAATCATAATTAGATACTTGTACACATAGAAGAGATATGGTAAGAATTTCTCAGTCACACCGCCATTCTCTAGAATTCAAATCTCAAAGTCTTTATCGAGCACCTATCACTTTTGATAATCTAAATCCCTTTTTCTTTCTTTCGCTATGAATATATATTTTGGGTATTTGTACTCTCTATTTTTGACATCTCATGTGCAAGTTTCTTTCCATTAAGCTTTCTAAATGACCCATGTAGCGAGTTTTGGGCCAATAACTCCCAAGTCAGATAATCGTAGGGCACCAGGTTGTAAATACCCCAACATGCTTAATAACTTGAGTCATAGAGGCTACGAAAAGAAGTATAAGATGTATCACATTTTATTTTGTTATGGGATTCGAATTTTAACAATGGTCAGTACCTGTTCGAGACTCCTTAATTCAAACTCCTTCAACCAAAAATCTAATTCAAGAACTCAAAGTCATCAAACTTCTATGAACACAAACACTAACCTTCCCACCCCAAACCACTTTTTGGCAATTTGGTTTCTATATAAAGGATTTGGGTATTTTATTCAAATTTGGGTCAACACATCAACAATTAGTTCCACATAATCAAGTCATGCTCCAACATAAATGATAAGTCTATGATGGCTATATGCTCAAGTAAACAAGTTTAACATTAAGTACTCGAGTAAACGTATAAGATACAATATTGTCCAACTCTAGCTAAAGCAATCCTCAATTCAAACAAATATCATCGTAGACGACAAGTCGTTTAACACTATACTAGACACTATTTTTTTCAGATTAAATTAGTTATACATACTTGATAAATTGTTGAAAAGTAAGCAACAAAGATCCTAATTCTCCAATTACTTACCCCCATCCCCAAACAAATAGATTACATTGTTCCAAATGTAAAAACAAACATAAACAAAATAAAGGAGTAAACGATCAGAAACTCCCCAGGAGTAGGTGTGGATCAGTGGAGGAATCAGGTGGTCCGGTTGGTAGACGTCATAACAACCGCCACTTTTCCTTACTGCTATATTTTAAATTTATGTTCTAAGAATTTAAAATAAATATTAGTGATAGCATATAAGGTTTAAATATTTGCAATGAATTCACACCAAGAAGAATTCTAATCTTTTAACTTTTAGAAAACTATCTAACAAAGCGTATATCCTACAAAATCCTATAGCTAGGAAACGATAAGTTTTTCAAATTCGTTTGGAGATTTAAATCTAGGCGCAACCTTAAGAATGTATATCATATCAATGTAAGCTCAATATAATGCTATGATGTTTTTAATGAGCCTAAGTAAATTGAACCCAATAAGTAAACATGCGTAAGTTACTCATGCAAATGTGTTCAAAACAAACTATCTAAATGCACAAGTTCCTACATATAGCCCTATAACACTAATGCAATCCCTAAAATCTACTTGTAATGCAATACTTTTAATCAAAATAAGAGGTAAGTGACAGGAAAATGGGTTGCATCCCATTAAGCGCTTAATTTAACGTCTAAAGCTCGACTTTTCCACTAGTGTTTCATGGCATTTTGAATATGGCTTTGGATGTCCTGCTTATTTTTCTTAATTTGACTTTGTTCCCTATTGCAACTTTCTTCCAAATTTTAATCTCGTCCTTCTCCAAGTAGTATGACTTTCTTTCATTATCCATTTCGAACTCAACAATGTACACATTACTTTCCTCATAAGATTTAATCACATACTCAATTTTTGAGCATGCGATGAAGTCAAGGATTTCCTCTTCTTTGAATGCTACAAGTTCTTTTTCACCAATTATGATTATTTTCTCGATCTTTTCATGATCCTCTTCTTTAATTGAAACTTTCTCGAGTTCAACGTTTGTATTCAAACTTTTGACAAAGAAACAATGACATCTTCATAAAAAGTCTCCTCCTCTTATTCTATTTGTTTGAAGTCCGGTGAATCTAATTCCCTTAATTGATGTCCATTAATAATCGGTAGAAGAAATAATCCCATAAGCAAATCACCCACATCAAATTGTGGTGAGAGAAATCATGCAATAGGTAAGTCACCCAGGATAGTTTCATCAAGTTCGCATTCAGCTTTTATATCTTGTAGTCGTTGTCCTACAATGAAATCTCCCACAAGCACATCTCATTCATCAATTTCTTGAGCATCAATTGTTCTTGCCTTATGATGAAGTCACATATGAACATTTTGTTGAAATCAATCACATGCATCTTTTATCTTGTTATTGATCTTTTTTTTAATATCTTCAAAAGGTAAAAACAAAAGCAAACTAAATAGAAAAGAATAAATAAAAATACAAGAATACAAGTAAAAGTTCGAATTAGTGCAACAATAAATGAAATTAAACTTAAATACAATCCTCAAAAACGGAGCCAAAAAATTGTTCACGAAAGTATATTTCGAATTAAAATCACTGCAAGTGTACGGTTCGTTAACAATTAATAAAGTTGATTTTGAGTCAAGGTATGGTCCCACAAAGATTGATTAGTTCAATTTTAATTATTGCGACCTTAACCGAAACAAGAATAATATGATGTGTTTGTTTGTGAAAAATTATAAATAAATTAATCTACTTATGTAATAATGAGTAAATTAACTAAACTAAATGCAAATTGACTTGTTTAATAAATGACAAAAGCACTAGAATCCCGAATTTCCATGCAATAATCATTTTAACTTTAATTCTACACTTTCACAATACAATTGAATTTAGACGAATCAATGTTCCTATTTTATTTAACAATATCTCTCGAGTAATGTTAAACCTACACTCATATATGACCACCTATATTTCTATGACGGATGCTAACATACAAGAGTGCATGAATTTTTATGAATGCTTAAAGATTCACATAAAGCATAGACCTATATTTTATCCTCTATCAGACCCTATAAATTTACACCATGTTGAATCTATTTCCCTTTTTTGAATGCATAAAATAGGCCACTACATTCACACAATTCCCGTGTACAATAATTGTGGAGAAAAGAAATTCATATAAATCATTCAATATCCAAAATGAGTTTTCAAAGTCAAGTATGTAAAATTAAATATTAAAAATTCATATTACACGGTTCATCGTTCTCCTAACACAAAGAAATGTAGTCTAACATGTTGTGAAGAAGAAAACAAAAGATATAAATGTTGTTCATCACCCGAAAATTCTTGAATTCAATCTTGAACTTCTTGGATTTGATATTGATGTGTTCTCTGCCTCCTTTTGTAATTAATTCTCCACACCCTAATTATTTTTTGAGAGTTGGTATTTATATCTAAAGAGTCCTAAAAGATCTACAAAAATCGTGCATATCATGACCCAAACTGAAGTTTCCTTGTTGGAATTGAATTCTGAAGGAAACAATTTTTTTCCCAACTTGGCTTGGGCGGGCGCCCAGTAATAAATAGGCGCTACCTAGACATATCAAGCAGCCCCTGTAATTGAGGTTAAGGTCCCTGCGGTCGCCCGGTTTATATAATTGGGTGGCTGTCTAGTTATAAAAATTTCTCGAATTTTCCTTTCAGCTATTTTCTTCATTCTTTCTTCTATATTGGTCCTCAACATCAAATTACATCAATTTAGTTCTTTAACTTTTACTCAAATGCATATTAGTCCCCAAACTTCAATCCATTGGTCAATTGATCATTTTTTCTTTTCCAATTGCTTCGAAATGAGTTCAAAACTGAAATAAGATAAAATTAACCTAAGATAAGTAAAATTCAATACTAAAACGATACAAAGCTTAGTAATATGACCCGAATAAGTGCAAAAAAATGCACTTATCAATTATGTGGCATATGCTCTTCCATATTTACCACACACTACATCCACTTTCATTTCATCACTGTCACCCACACTCTCAATTTCATCAACATAAAAGTCATAATCCTCTCTAGGCAGTCATCATAGACCACCATAGCATATCATGTATTCTGCTCAACTTATTGGTCAACATATGCTTTCCCTTTTTCTTCCACATCTTCCAAAACCTCACCAATGTCAACATTAGCAACTGAAATATCATGCATTACTTTGTTATCCCATGGCGATTCCAACACTTCAACAACAGACAAACACCACAACTCAATAATCCTTTTCTCACCAAGCATCTACACTAAATTTAAAAAATCTGGAAAATGATGTCTCACTCAATCTCTCTTTTCAACCTTTTAAAAATATCTCATTTTCTCAAAATGCCTCACATCTTCAAGGCATTTTCTAGAAGAGATCTACTAAATCAAACTGGGTTATTTATTCATAGGAATGCATATGCAAAACCCACGGCAATTGCACATTTTATGCTATACCCAACTCAATAAAACATTAAAAAACATAAACTTTTTCACTAAATGAAAACACTTCAGTGACCACTGGTAACACAAGCTACACTATAACCAGAATTTTTGAAAAAATAAATTACTCACCAGATACTAGTTCAGGAAGAGCGCCTCGTAACAACAATATCTGGTTGATTTTAATCAGATCATGGGTTTCTTCATCAGACATTGTAGAAGATGGTAGTTTTCTAGATGAAACTTGAAAGATGCTACAACTGACGCCTTTTATTTTTAAAATGCGATTATGAAATTGACGAAAATGCCTCTACTTAAAATGGTTAAAATATCCAAATTTTTTTTTTTTCATTTTTCATATCAACTAACGGTGGGATTAACGTTTTCCTTCAAGTTGGACTCCAGTTGCTAATTTCTCAAAGGTTTGGGATTTTCTTGGCACAAAGTAAAGGTTAGGATAAAATCTGCTAAAAAACTCAAAGGTTTGGGACCGTTGCTACAATTTTCCCTTAATATTATTTCTCTATTTAAGCCTTATTTCTTGTGAAATATAAGTTTTGTACCAATTTCTTTAGCAACTTATAATTAAGAAGTGAAAAGTTTGAATTTAAGCACAAAATTATTTTATTGAGAACGGGTGCAATTAAAAATGAATTTTTAGATGATGAGAGTCAAATATGAGCTAAATTTGGTCCCTCATGACCCCATTTTTTTTTAACTAAAAATGTAAACGCATAAATTTTTTCTTATTTTTGAAGTAAACATTCTTCAAAAAATCTCTCTTCTTGAAATATATATTTTTTAAAAATATGTATTAAACACGCACTTGGTAATATAGCATTACTTTTGTTACTATTCATTGAAGAATATATAAAAAAAATCGAGAAATTTACAAAATATACCATCTATATAAGGTGTATTTACATTTTAATATATTGTACTTTTAAAGTTTACACTTTACAAAAAAAAAAAAGAAAGAAAGAAAAAAGAAAAGAAAAGAATTAAATCATAATCGCATCTTACAATATAAATGGTAGCAAAAATAACTTTATCTAAAAAATTTACAAAATTGTAATTTAAAATAGTAAAATAGACCAAATATAATAAATCACACAATTTATATTACATTATGCAACATTTTACATACTGTTATAAAGCTATAGAAAAAAACAAGAGCTAGAAAAGGAAATAAGAGAGAAAACTAATAATAATCAAAATTCAAGTGTATATTTCTACCATAAATAAAAGAATTACTTCCTTTGTTATTGTTCATAAGTTGTGAGCCGAATGGCTTTTTGGCTCAGCTCAGCTCAGCTCGTTTTTTTTTTTTTTTTTTTTTTTT
>CAIGRF010044018.1:22561-40910 GCA_903798235.1 Fraxinus ornus | reverse complement strand
CCCCCCCCCCTCCCTCAAGAAACGCTGTCATACTCTTTAAAGATATTAGAATAGTGATTTGTATGCAATTATACTTCTTCAAGAGTAAGTACAATACTAGTTCTGAAACACCAATATGAATAAAGTTGTTCTTTTGAAATAATCAAATATTCTTCTACAATAATGGACTATTTGTATATAAATTAATTTTTTAGAGCATTAACACATCAGGGCCCATCTGATATGACTTTTGATAAGTGAAAATGAGTTTTTGAGACTAAAATTACTTTTGGACCCATTTGGCTAATTTTATAAAAATGTTTCTTCTAATTAACAAAGAACTTTTGGAACAAACTGGTCAAATATAGCATCCTCTAAAAGCAAGTTTGTAATAGGAAGCTCCTTTAAAAGTTAGTTTCCAAACAAAAATTATGGTACATTTCTCAAAAAACTCTTCTACAGGAAGCAAAAAAAAAAAAATGTCATACCAAACGGACCCTTAGACTTGTATAAAATTAATCTTCAAGGCGAATACAATATTCTTCTAGAATATTGATTTTTATAAAATTTTGATTTATTCATGAATTACAAAATAATATTCTTCTTGAATATTTATATAGTTGGGTTGTGATTTTTCCAATTATCCATATTATGTTTTATTTCTTAAAGAGCTAACATATAATAATATTTTGAAATATAAATAAGAATATAATTCTTCTTTTAGAGCATTAATACAATATTCTTTTTATGTATTGATATGCGTAAAATTATGCTTCTATCGGAACAACATAAAAAATATTCTTAACTTTGATAATTAGCAATGATACAATATTCTTCTTTATATATATTAACAGGTTATGCTTATTTTCGAGCAATGCAATATTTTTATAAACATTTTGATAACTTTGAGTAGTCTTAAATTCTTTAAAAAAGTAAATTTGAAATTTTTTGTTCTCCTAGAATTTATGACGCCAATTCAAATATGTTAAAGCTTACAATGCGATTTCTCACGAATGAACCATTGGATTTGAATAACAATGAGTCATGAATTTGCTGTCCAAACTTCAAAACAATCAAATAACGGAGCTCTTAGATATCAATGTTCGTCACAACTCGTAGAGTGTACATATTCTATGAATTTATGAGCTATTGATCTCACATTTTCTCTCTATTTTGGGTGAGCTCATTCGTATTAATAACGTGTTATAAAACTATAGGGAAATACAAGAATAAGAAAAGCGAATAAAAGAAAAAAGTAGAGAGAGTCAAAACTCATATATATATATATATAGGATTTCGAATCTGCATATTGCTATATATTTGAATACTTGATTATATAATCTAGTTCTGTTCATGCGTTCTTGATGATCGATAAAGTTGTGATATATAATTTTCTTTTCCAAGACAAAATTAAATATATTCTAACCACGACATGAATTTATTCCTAGTTCGAATGCGAACAATTAGAATGCATTAAAGTTTAGATTATCTATATGATTGCACACGTGATAAATGTTATTCCTAACATCTATTGTACATATGGTAATTTTGTAGTGTTCTAAACTTATTATGAGTCTTCCAACATTACAACAAGTAACTAATTATTTAATTGATAGCCAATCAATTAAATAATGCAATGGGTATGCAAAATTAATTAAGAAACACAAAAAATAAACTAAACTACTAGTCTTATATTGAAACAAATAATAAATAGAGTTCATATTCATCCAATACAAAAATGGACCTAGCCTAGCATATTAATATATAAATTACAAGAAAAATAATAGAAAAATATCATCTGAATCATGAAATAATTCAAAATATGTTGATATTCAAGTCTAAGGTTGAATTTTCAAATTTTTGATGTAATTGGCCTCTTGTTCTTGATGCATTTGACAATAGTTAATACTATTGTGTATGAAAATGTAAGAAAAGGGGTTTTTTTTTCCTCAATGTGTGACCCTTGTTTTGTATTTATAAGAGTAAAAAAATATGTCAAAATTGCATCCAATTTGGGATCCAAAAAATTTGAATCGCGAAAGGAAACAACTGATTCATCTACGAAAATGGCCCAAGGTGAATCGACATAACTATCGCTTGCACACAATAGAGACAAATGGTTCTCAGGTTGGAAAAACAATGACTCGTGCGTGTTGGTTTGCGTGGTGTCGTTCCTGAACAACTTTTAGTATTTTGGTCATAACTTTCTCTCTCAATATTCCATTGAGGTGATTCAAATGCGTTGGAAATATATTTCAAAGGGCTACAATTCTTCTAGAAATACAATTTTTGCAGTTCGAACGTTTACTATCCAAAAAACTGGTCTTAAGTTGAGACTAAAAATTTGGAGCATAACTTCTTCGACTGTAAATTGATTTGTGAAAATAGTTCAATTATATTTCACTCATTTGACCTCTAATTGCATCTAATTGATTCTATATGATCCTCAATCATCCTTTTGTGGTTCGAATCATTATTGAATGTTTACACTTTGATTCCCAATCTTTAAATTTCTTTCGTTTTTGCCTTTTTTTTCATTTATTCCTCCTTCCAATTTCACCAATTTGCATTGAATTCAACCTAATAAATATAATTAACACAAAATTAAGTTATAACTTATCCAAATAACTAACAATTACTTTAATTCAATGGCATGTCATTAGCATTGTAATTATTAACTTGTCCCTGTCATCAACCAACGTCTTATTGATAAATTTGCATCCATTGTTGAGTAAGATATCACTCTTCGAATGCACCCCAAAATGAGATTTTCTCCATTCACTAAGAGAAATCTCCACCCACAAATTGTATGCGTCTATGGTAACATTGCAAATCTGCTATCTCCAAAGTCTATAGTCCGCTACTATAGTTTATTTAGCAAGCCGGCATAGGATCCTTCAAAGTCTTACCGTCAAATCCACTTTTGAAGAAGTTTTCATACGCGTGTCTAACTTAAAACTTATGTTTTGCCTCCGAGAATAATTCATCAATGACATTGCTCAATCCTTTCTCCCTATCTATCGATACTGTCTATTTGTTGTCATTGCCCATTTGAGTATCCTCACCTAGATATTTCGAATAATTCTACTTGTAGATAAGTAATTACATAATGATTTACATATAGACAAGGTGTCAAAAAGAGAAAGGTGATTTTTTTGTTTAAGAAATTCGAACACAATCATATCTCACCACATCATGTTTATGTAAACCATTATATAAACCTATTATGTACATGTAACACAACCAAGGCATCTCAGAAACTATCTCCACGCAATCATGTTCTCCTTCTAGACAACAACTTACATGATATATGCAATCAATTGCATCTATGCCGATTGTGGTAAGCATTACACTTTCGAAGACACCCTTTAGATGACACATGTCTACTCAATTAAATTGCCTATAACCATATGTATATACTGCTTATTGGTGGAGTGCTAAAACATATGTATATACCATGGAACACCTATCGATGGAGTGCTACAATATCGGTGGATCCTGGATTAGTCCTTAAGACCTCCAAAGCTTAAGATCTTAGTTGCCCAAACTATTTTTCGATTGTCCCCTATATCAACTTCTTCGCATATCTCATTACGTTTCAACCAACCTTTTTGCTAATTTCTGTCCCTTCTTAACAGTCTCCAACATGTTGTTCGTCTTCTAATTTGGGTGTACCTTGAACTAGTCAAAGTATCGATGGACTATGGAAATGAAGTTACAATATCGATTATACTGATCTCGATTGCAAGTGTGCTCAGGAATGAATGATTTAACTTGCCACATCTGTATAAGTAATCTCTTGGAAGCCCGGCCGTATCCTTCATTTCCCCCCACTTTACAAATGCCCTGAACTCTTTTTTCATCATGCACCTTAAATTTAACATTATACCTGTTGACCACACATAAGTCCGTATAGCTTTCCTGAATTCTTTGACGTACCTCAACTTCTGTCCCACCTCAAACTATCAATATTGCATATCCATTTCAGCAATAACTTGAGGAAATCAATATCATATATCATCGAACAAAATATTAGACAACAACTCCTCAGAAGATGGGTATTCCAATTCATCAACCTCAATGTCCTCATGTTGTTCCTGATTTGTTCCCCATCTTCTTCATGTCCCGTTTCCTCTCAACACAACCTATTTCAATTTCTTGTGATACATTATTGTCGTATAATAAATCGCCCTCCTCAAATGCTATGTCATTTTTGTAACCATTGAAGTTTGGGTCATCTTTTATATTTGTAAAAAAAATATCATACTCTTTGAAGTTCATTCATTATCATCCTAAAATATGAAACTTATTGAAAATCTAGCATCAACAAACATCACACATTGTAATGCACGAACAATTAATGCATAGTAAGAACATTAAACCCATTTTGGCTCCAGTTTTCAACCACGCATTCTTCTCTACCATAGAAGAATGTTATACATAAATTCAAAAAATTTCTTTATTTTTTAACTACTTATTCTCCAAAAAAAAAAATTACCATTTCAAAATATATTTTCCCAAAAATTTCATTTTAATGGAGCCAAAACAGGATGCATCGCAACACTTTGTATTTTCACCTTCAAATCATCATATTCACTTAACAAAAGATAATGATAGTTGTTCAATATTGCATTCTTTAATTTTTTTTCCCAAACAATAATGAGTTTGAAAACTGTGTGTTCACAACTAATTCTTGTTGAATCACTATATATTAAAAGAGCCAATACATTGGCGAGACACGTGTCGTCATTTGCCGTCGTCGTAATTCAATTATTATTTTTTTATTAGGCTTCTTCCACCATTCTTTCACGCAACCATACTTCTTCCATTCCCATGCTTTTTCGGATTCTCCATCAGAGAGGCTCCCTCCGGCCAACAATTAAACGGCGTCGTTCGTAGAAAATCAGCGCCACCGGCGCCTTCACCTCCGTTTGCTAGCAATGGCAGTCTCATTTTTACCTTCTCCTCACGCTGCTGAAGGCATTCAGGTAAATGATTATTAATATTACCTATAGCTGAATTTTTTAATCGGAAGACACGATTGTCTCCATTGAGGCGAGGCACGGATTACCTCCGTCCGCAACGGAGGCACCGCTCGTGCCTCTGTTGCGAACGAAGGCACTGGACTGCCTCCGCTCGCATTGGAGGTACGAGCCGTGCCTCCGTTGCGCACGGAGGCAAATCTGTGCCTCAGGCCATTGCACTTTACTGGACATTTCATCGAACAATTTTTGAGCATCACTCATGCCTAACTTTGAACTGACCATTAGACGTGTCCTTGTTGCCGGAGATACGGTCGTGCGATGTAGTCACAATTCCATGCAATGTATAAGATACCCGTGCCCCACATCCTATGTTCTCACTAGCTGTCCAGCCTTATCTTCTAAGTAGAGCTCTCTGGTTATCAATTTCATGCTTTGCACTTACATCATAAACTCGAAGTGGCAATATTATTGAACCCGAGTTCCTGACTTCATCAATCCTTTACTAGATTTATTGGGCATAAATTTTCTATTCCTATCACAACACACGTGCTGGATGGTTTCACAAGGCAAAGAAGTTGTTTCTATCATGATGCCAAGAACTTCTAGGACAAGTAGGACCAGGACTATGAACAATTCCATCTTTCCTACACCAGCCAAGGTTGGAGTGCTCTTTGGGAATGTCTCCTCCCATAATAAGGCATATCAACTTGATCACAGTTTAGGTAAATGGGCATGCATTTAATCAAGTTTTTTTGTATGTTTTGGAAGTAGAAATAGAGCTAGAATTTTCATTTTGTTTTGCCAAATGTGCAATTTCTATGCCTTTCAAATCAGTAGCACTCTTAGGTCTCTTGCGAGATTGAGCTTACACAAGTTTTTGGGACTGATGTTTGATATGGATAGACTGTGGTTCCTGTTTGAGATAACTATTACACTTTGTTTGGTGGCATAGAACTGAAGCGTTGAATTGGAATTCAAGAAAATCAATCCAAATTTAATCGAATTGTTCTAAGTCCAACTTCGAATCCCCTATTATATACTAAGTTGGCAACAAAATGTGGCGTCAATTTTCATTTAGGATTTCATTAATATGAATATCAACTACCTGTGCTTTCTGAATGCTATAGCTGGATACACCATTATTCAATTTTGCTTACTATTATGCTCTGTGATTGAGGATGAGTTTTAGTATACATCTTACTTTTCTTTTTGAGATTTTGCATTTTCAGTCTTTCTTTCCTTTTTCCCCTAAATTTCTGCCTACTGTCATCATTTTATAAATTACTTGCCATTGTTCCCTGTGTAACGTGAACACCTCTTTAGGAAATGTAAGATGTTAAATTTTAGTTTCTTTATCAAATCTACCATTATAATTCAATTTTGCTGCTTATACTATTAATTCTTCATTTAGCTAATGATAGTAAAGTTTGAACTGAAACTTCTGTGACTAGAGTATAAATGAGTGCTACCTGAGTAGAAGAATTTATTTAATTAGATAAATGATAAGTTGGTGATATTGATGACTTATTGCTTCGCTGAAGTAAAAAACATATTGAGGCAGATTGCAGAAGAGTGTTAAAATTGCATTCTGTGATCATAGCTGGAGCAAGAGGTTATTTTTATTTACAACTGATGAGTTTTTTGTGATTATAGCAAATAGATGGAATCAGTTAATTTACAATGTGTGTGATGGAAAAAAAAACAAAAATTGGTCAAGGAGACACAAGCCTTGTCTCCGTGCCACACGGAGACACGGCGTGTCTCCGTTCTTAAAGGAGACAAGGCCGTGTCTCCGTTAAGCATGGAGGCACAGCCGTGCCTCCGTTGCAGACAGAGTGCCACCGTGCGCAACAGAGGCACCGCTCGTGCCTCCGTTACGTACGGAGGCACGGAGGCAATCCTCATGCCTCCGTGTGCAAGGCATTGTCAGAAGAAATCCCAATCATGGCAAAGAAGAGGAAATTCTATGCAATGTGGGCACAAATTTTTATTTTTTGTCTAACTTTTATAGACAAGATTTCTTAGAAAAGGTTTTCTGCATTTGACTAGCAAATTCAAGAATTCAAGTGTATGCATTTTTTTCAATTTGAAGTCGAAGACCAAAAAAAAAAAATCGGAGCCAGTCCAGTCATAAACATTTGCAATAAATGTGAGGCTTTAGTCCATTTTTTCACGGAAACACTTATGCTAAGAAATGTGAGGCTTTTGGTTTTTGCTATGTGAATGATATAGTGCTGGCAATTTTGGAACTCCTCAAGGTTCATGAGGTTGGTTGTCTCTATTTATCCCTTCTTGTTGATATCTTTTAACTCCCATGAATATTGTTAAATTAGATGGAGAACATTAATGACGAAGCACATTCATCAACAAGGAGCTTGCTTTTCAATGTCTTGCTTTGATGTCAGTTAGCTTGATTTCAAGTTAAGAAACTTTATAACTGCATTTTAAGGCAACAAGAAGATGGGTCAAGAGTGACTACCGGAGATATACTTCCATATATTCAGGTTTTCTTATCTTGTTAATATTATTTTAATGATTCATAACCTTTTTTTGCATATATTCAGGTTTCTTATCTTGGTATCATTATTTTAATGATTCATTACCTCAATACGCATGCCTTTACCTCTTTGCAATTTGTTGAGGTCATTAGGATATACTTAGTGCATCTCTGCTAATTCTTGTGCTATATATTGGTTATCTTCTGCATATATGCTTTTGTAGCAGTTAATAGGCCTGTGGTGTTTGCTTTGACAATGTTGGTTTTAAGTTTCGATGCTATTTGTTGATAGGTGTAATTTCTTTTCTCTTACTTCCCTAAATTAAGAGTAAAATTACATATCATTTGAACAGTTGTTGCTCATATTTGTTGTGTAGAGTTTTGATGATTAAACTGTAATGAATAATAACAGGAGCACAATGTGAATCTCTAGACAGCCAAGATATTAGCTTGAGGTTTTACTACCATCATAACTAGAATGTGCAAGGATTTTTGATGGTATACAAACTAAATTTAGAACTCGAAATTGTTACTGTGTTAGTCATTTCTATTTTGTCACAAAAGTTAGTAAGGCAGAATATGGGCTGAATACGGGACTAAAGGCACATGGAACCGAACCAAGGATAGAAAACATCGAAGGAAAATCTTCAGGATTGTTAGTATTCAAAATGGAAGAAAGAATTTTCTGAAACAGTAAACATAATCGAAGAATTTTCCCTCATTGAATTATATTCAATTACAATACAAGAATGGAAAGAATAACATGCTGCTGTAAATTTTCCTCAATAGAGCATATGATGTGAACCCACGTAACGAAGAACTACGAAACACACGATTAGATTGAAATCGAATCCAAGAAAGTCAAAGTAATCAAAGTTTTGAATTTGATTAGAAAATAACGAATCAAAATAACCAACAATACACAAATGATATGTTGATCCTTTTGATTGAATATTTGAGAATCTCACCCGATTGATTTGAACGCCACAAGAATATTCTTGATAAGGTCATGATTTGTCCAACGAAATCAAGAATTCAAAGCAAATTTGCCTCTCAATAAATCTCAATAATAATGTTGTTGTCTTACAATGAAAAGAATGAGTCCTATTTATAGGGTACCCATAAAACCTAGTTAAAAATGGAACTAAACCAAAAAATAAAAAATAAAAAATAGGAAAAGATATTACAAAATAGAGTTTCAATTTAAATAGAAGATTAAGCGAAATTTGGAAAAATTTGCTACCAGAATGAACTATACGACCGCATAGTTTAACTCTATGCGGTCACATGGATCAGCTGAAACTCCCCTTTGAAGTTTCAGTAAAGGTGCATGCGGTCGCATGCCTTGGACAACTATGCTAGTTGTCCCAAACATCTTTCTCGTCCGCTGCTTGAATCATGTTGATCCACCTGACTTCTTCTTCCGAGAACAACATAAAACGTGTTCCCTTGCTTGTTAACTTCGACATTTCGTACACCGTAGCTTAAGCAAACAATCACATCGCCTCTTTCACCCACTTTGCTCTAATCGTGTCATCGGACCTTATTCGATAATCAACGGATCATTGCCCTATCTTGACTTTGACGCGTTCGACTCCGTTCTTACATCATCCCTTCCCTCTTCAAAGGAATTCTTCTTCGAATCTGTACCTGTATCAAAGAGAGAGATCAAATACATTAAAAGTAGCAAAAACATTATACTCACCATGAAGATCCAGCTTTTATGCATTGTCATTGATTTTCTCGAGAACTTGAAACAATCTGTCTCCCCGTGAACTGGAAAGCATTCATTTCTCAAATGTACCCAAACCCAATCACCAGGTTCAAATGAAACACTCTTCTGGCCCTTGTTAGCTTGTGATGCATAATGCTTGTTTTTGTTTTCAATTTACAATCTCACATTCTTATGGAGTGACTTCACCATCTTGGCCTTATTTTTCCTATCTAAACTACCACATTCATTTAGAGGTAAAGGAATTAAATTCAATGGTGTTAGTGGATTAAAACCATAAAAAATCTCAAACGATGAACATGAAGTTGTAGAATGTATAGCCCTATCGTATGCAAACTCAATGAAAGGCAAGCATTCTTCCCAGCTTTTCAAATTTTTATTAACCATAGTGCGCAACAATTGAATTATAGTCCTATTGACTGCTTCGATTTGCCCATCGATTTGTGGGTGACATGTAGTAGAATATAACAATTTTGTGCCTAACTTACCCCACAAAATTTGCCAAAAGTGACTAAGAAATTTAACATCTCTAGCTGACACTATACTCTTAGGGATCCTTTGTAAACGTACTATTTCCTTAAAGAACAAATCAGCTATGTTAATGGCATCGTCGGTTTTATGACATGAAATGAAATGTGCCATCTTAGAAAACCTATTGACCACTACCAATATTGAATTCCGACTACTTTTAGTCCTAGGTAAACCTAAAACAAAATCGTTGGAGATATCAACCCAAGGTTTGCTAGGAACGGGTAAACAATCCGTGGGGTAGAACATTAGACTTAGCATGTTTACAAGTTATGCAATGATAAGTACATTTTATACATTTATTTTGTTTCACAAATATGGATAATTGTCAATTAAATATGTGAATATGACTTAATTTTGTGTAATTTGTGTTTTGTAGGCTACAAACAATGAACGAGGTAAAAACTTAAAAAACAAGCGAAAATGGACTAAAATGAAGCAAAATCAAAGTTTGAGAACTCAAGTGCAAATATTGAAAAGTTGTGTCGATCTCACGATGAAGATTTGTGAGTGTTGGGCATCAATTAGATGAGGAAAGAAGCCAAAGTAATGAAATATAGTCGAAGTACTATCACATATCAACTTCTTGTCGAAAAAGTTATGCTTCGAATTTTCAGTCTTAGTTTGAGACCCATTTTTGGCATAGAAGACGTTCGAATTTGAATATTTATATTTCTGGAAGATTTGTATTCCTTTCAGTAAGTGTTTGAACTCATTTTAAATCACCTCAATCGGATATCGGGAGAGAAAGATATGACCAAAATATTGAAAGCTGTTCAATGGAAAAAAAGTATAACCATGCGGCCGCATGGTAGAACTTCTATGTGGTCACACATGACCATACCGCTGATACCTTATTTGGATGGGCCATGCTGTCGTATGGCTCATAACTATGTGATCGCATGGTTATTCTTCGACGCGAAAATTCTGATTTTCTTTCCCGAGTCAAATACCTATGGAAACAAATCTTGGGAGACGCATTAAAACCCTAGAGCCGTCCATAATGTGGGAGAGACTTTTTATCAAGATTCTGAGAGAGGAAAAGAGGCAAGAACACGAATAACAATACCACGAAGCAAAGACTAAAGTCAAGAATTCAATTGGTGATATCGTTCCTTCAATGTTTTTTTGATTTTCTTCTTCCCATCATGTTAGGCTGATTTATTTGTACTAGGAGAGTGATGAACCATGTGATGTAATCTTTTAATTCATAGTTTTAC
The DNA here is from genome assembly GCA_903798235.1 of Fraxinus ornus. Classification (NCBI taxonomy): domain Eukaryota; kingdom Viridiplantae; phylum Streptophyta; class Magnoliopsida; order Lamiales; family Oleaceae; genus Fraxinus; species Fraxinus ornus. The sequence goes on along the minus strand of CAIGRF010044018.1, from coordinate 29,969 downwards.
AATTTTTGACATTAAACACGTTGTTTGAAGTTGAATGATTTATATGCATTTATTTTTTTCCGCAATTATATGCGCAAATGATTGTGTGAATTTGGTGGCATATTTCATGTATTCAAGAGAAGGGAAATAGGCTCGACAAGGTATAAATCATCATATGGTCCGATAAGGTATGAATCTTTAAGTGTTCACAAAAATTCATGCATTCTTGTATATTTACATTCGTCATAGGGATATAGGCAGGTCGTATATGAGAGTAGGTTCAACACTACTCGAGTGAGACTGTTGGATAGAATAGGAATATTGATTCTTCAAATTTCAACTGTGTTGTCAATTTGTAAAATTGGGATTAAAAGAGGTCATTGTATGGGGATTCGTGATCCAAGTGCGCCTATCATTTATTGAATTTAACAACTCATTCTATAGCATTATTTTGCATTTTAGTTCACTTAGTTTACTTGCAATCATTTTGATAAATCAGTTTAGTCTTAATTTTCATTACAACATAAACATGATATTTTCTTGATTCGGTTAAGGTCAAGGTAGAAAGAAATTGAGCTAAATCAATCCCTGTGGGAACAATATCCAGAACTTTAAATTCCACTTTATTACTTGTTACGAACCGTATACTTGTGGTGATTTTTATTCGAAATATAATTTCATAAACATGCATCGATCACAAGTTCATTCTACATCAATCCTCATTTTAGGCCAATAAAGATATTCCCCTAACATCTCTAAAGTCTTTGCAACCTCCAAAGTGAACAATTAGTCCCATCCACTGTGTATTTCTCTAACCAACAATTCACGCATGGAACAATTATGAACACATAGTTTATTTTCTCGAAACAAATAACCCACATACTTAAAGAACTTGTCTACCGTACCCTTATTACATGATTCATATATGCTGAAAAAATCTAAATCATTCACATACATGTCCTTAATGTATTTAAAACCAAGCAATTTCGCACTTAAAGAAGTAAGTAGCACATACTTTTGGGACAATGCATCCACCACCACATTTTTCTTACCTTGTTTGTACCAGATGACATAAGAAAATATCTCAATAAGTTCCATCCATCTAGCATGTCTTTTGTTCAACTTACCTTGACCCCACAAATGCTTTAATGACTCATGATTAGTGTGAATCACGAACTCCTTCGGCCATAGGTAATGCTGTCATATCTCTAAAGCTCGAACAAGTAAATAAAGCTCCTGTCATATGTAGGATAATTGAGTGCTGCTCCACTTAGATTTTCATTGAAATAAGCTATCGACCTCATATCCTGCATTAAAACTACTCCAATGCCTATACCTAAAGCATCACACTCAATTTCAAAAGTTTTGTCAAAATTAGGCAGTGCTAAAATCGGTGCTTCACACAATCTATCCTTAATAGTGTTAAATGCATGCTCTTGTTTATCACCCCATTTAAAACCTACACTCTTTTTAACAACTTCAATGAGTGGTGTGACAAGTGTACTAAAATCCCTTACAAATCGCCTATAAAAACTAGCCAAACCATGAAAACTTCTTACCTCGGTTATACTTGTAGGTGTTGGCCATTCTTTAATAGCTTTTATTTTATTTTCATCTACCTCAATTCCCTTAGCACTAACCACATATCCGAGAAACAGAATATTTTTCATGCAAAATGTGCACTTTTTAAAGTAAACCACAACAAACTTGCCTATAAATGCCGCAAAACATGGTTCATTAAATGCATAAAAGTCCTAGGTGCATTAGAGAGTCCAAACGACATGACCAACCATTCATACAAGCCATATTTAGTTTTAAATGCGGTTTTTCATTCATCGCTTTCTCTCATTCAAATTTGATGGTAACCACTCTTAATATCTATTTTGCTAAATATGCATGCACCAAAAAATTCGTCTAACATATTATCTAACCTAGGAATAGGATGACGATACTTTACAATTATGTTATTAATGGACCTACAATCCACGCACATTCTCCAAGTTTCATCCTTCTTTGGTACAAGGAGGACTGGTACGGCACATTGACTCATGTTCTCCCTCACATATCACTTGCTCATCAACCCCTACACTTGCATTTGAAATTCCTTTGTCTCCTTGGAATTACTTCGATAAGTTGGTCGATTTGGAATGACTGTGCCGAGTACGAAGTCAATTTGGTGTTCAATGCCTCGAATGAGTGACAACCCACTAGACACGTTCTCCAGGAATACATCTCCAAATTCCTGCAATAAAGAAATAACCAAGCTAGGGGGTGTGTTAGATTCTTCAAAATTGAGGAGTGACTCCTTGTACACGAACAAAATCATTTGTTGTCTCTCCACTATCGCTCTTTTCAACTCACTCCCTTTCGCAAAGAAATTTTCTCTCGACTTTTCTCTCTTATCACAAGACCTCTTTTCTTTTCTTTCATGTGACTCTTTTCTTTTTTTTTTTTCTCTCTTTTAGCCACCTCACTATTTTCTGTCTTACTTGTCAACTCATTGTTTTCTCTCTTTTTCTCTAACCCTTTACGTCTATTTTCTTCCTTATTTTTTTAGTTTGATTTGGTCTTCATACACTTGTACTGGTGTTAATGGTGCAAGTGTAATAGACTTTCCACCTTGACAAAACTGTACCTATTTTTATACCCATCATGTATCACTTTCCTATCGTATTACCATGGTCTTCCCAACAAGATATGACCCGCATGCATAGGTACTACGTCACATAAAACTTCGTCATGATAACTATCAATTGAAAAACTTATTAACACCATTCTATTAACCTTAACTTCCCCACATTTATTCAACCACTGTAACCTATAGGGCCTAGGGTGTTTAAGCATGTTTAATCCTAATTTTTCCATTGAATAGAAGATTACGCGAAATTTTAAAAAAAATCGCAACCGGAATGAACATGGCGGCCTTTTGGAGTTTCGATAAAGGGGCATGCGATTGTCCCAAACAACTTCCTTGTCCGTTGCTTGAATCATGTTGATCCATCTGATTTCTTTTCCCGAGCTCAACAAGAAACTTGTTCCCCTGTTTGTTAACTTCGACATTTCGTCCATCGTAACTTGAGCAAGCCATTCCATCGCCTCTTTCACCCTCTTTGCTCTCGACCGTGTCATTGGACCTCATTCAATAATCAACGAATCCTTTCCCAGGCTTAACTTTAACGTGCTCAACTCCGTGCTCACATCAATATATCCAACAGCTAGTTCAAGATCCTTTTACATATGGTTTTCAACTTCCTCCCTCAGTTTTAAAGCATCTTGAAAGCATTATTTTTAAGCTTATTTTGAATTGCCCAATTTTGAAATGTGAAATCTCTGTAGCGAGCTATTTATCAAAGTGAGCCTTTGTTTTCTTTTTGCATACACGAATTGTTTAGTAGGTAGCTTTGGTCGAGACTATCAAAAGTACAAGAGTGTGATAAGTATTTCATACGCTCTTATCTAAGCTTTTATATCTACTTAATACTTGATTATTTCAGCGAACTTTTACTCATCTTAGCGTATCTATGTACTATGTTTATAGGTGAGAACCCCAACTTAGAGTTGAATTAAGATAAAAGGAAATGATTCAAACTTATTCGCAGACTAAATGGTGGAATTGAAAGCTATTGGTAAGTTCAGTATTTATTGGAAGCTTTGTAATTGTGGATTGAGTGAATTCACAAGTTTTCGAGACTAAATTCGATATATGGAGAATTTGGTTACCGAATGTGGACAAAACAAGAGCTTTGGACCTCAATTTGAATATTTTTAGGAGTTGAAGGACCAAAAATGAAGACAATTCAAAGTTGAAAGACTAAATTGGATAAAAGTGAAACTTGACGAACCAAACTTGCAATATGTGAGAAGTGAAGCCCGCGACCTCGAAATCATTTTGAGGTCGCGTTTAGGATGAATTTTGGGTTAGAAGTCCCGGTTGGTGGTGGCCTTGTCATGAAATGCATTTCGAGTTCATGGCCTTATCATAAAATACATTCCAAGGTTGAGAGCTTGTGGTAGAATACATTCCAAGATCCATACTTTTTTGTGTCTAATCGAGATTTTGCCCATTTTGACCTAAAATAAAGTTCAAATTTGCATTTTTTGAGGCACAGTTTTTAAGGTTACTAATTAGAGTTAAGCAGACATTGCACGTTATTTTTAAATGCTTTATAAGTGTGAAAGTAATATTTGACCATTCATTTACCATTTTGATCTAAATATGAGAAAAATACAAGCCCCTAAAAATAAATGTTAATTATTATACTTGCATGTAAATAGTGAAATCAATACTTGAATATGAGTATTAGAATTATAAGTAAATGCATAAATGAAGATAAATGACAAATATGATACATGAATTAATGTGAATGTTAATTAATTTAGAATTAATACCAACGAATATATACGTGACAATGAACGTTTTGTTCTATGAATATAATTTAATTTTCAATTAAATGAAATTGAATGTTAATTAATTTACATGGACGTGAATAATGAATTGGATTCCAGAATGTGAATTTTAATTAGTATTAATTAAATAAATGTGAATGTTAATTAATTGAGAATTAATAACAGAGACACGGACATGAGCGTGAACATGAATATGAAATTCTAATTAATATTAATTAAATCAATGTGAATGTTAATTAATTGATAATTGATTATAGAGACATGGACATGAGCATGAACGTTAATGTGAAATTCTAATTAATATTAATTAAATGAACGTGAATGTTAATTAATTAAGAATTAATAACAATGAATACATGTATGAACAAGAATTTTGTCGTATTTATTACAGTTTGTAATTAAATGCATATTAAAAACAAAAAGTAAGGTATTGTTGAAATAATTGAACTGTAGAAAGGTTATAACCGTTCAAAAAATGATTCTCATTTGATGTGATATTCAATATATTATATATTAGAATACATAAATTCATTAGGATATCTAGGTTAAGAAAACAGCCCACATATATTGTCACATACTAGAGATATCAACCATAAATTCATTTTTTGAAGAGAAATCAAAGACAGGTTCCAAGAAATTATTGACTATCAAGACTAGAATATTTCTAGGTTTTATGGAGTTGTAGAGATTGAAGATATTCATTCCATCTTCTTGTTCCTAAAATAAACAGGTGAAGTCTATGTCAACTTTTTATTTCGATTTCTTTGCCATGTTTCTCAGCTAGATTATTTGTTAAGATGAATGTTGTAGTTAATTGACTTTTATTCATATTTTATTTATTTTGGGATTTTTTTTATAAATTGTGTTGGATTGGCATAATTGGTCTATTTTCATTTTGTTAACCAAAGTTAAGTTATATAATATTTTTTATATTTTAAATCGATATAAGGAATATCAAATACTTAATCTTGCTTTTTATTATTTTATTGTTTAATTCACATATTTCTTCTTATTCATGTAGTATTCCTAAGGTCTTATTTATCACTTTTATCAAACTATGAACTTAGAGATGAAAATTTGATATTTAGGGATATGTTAACTAGTACTTGAGAGACGAATATTTTATCTCAACAACACAATAATTGAACCAAAATATGAATTGAACGTGAGTAGGATTAATTAGTGAAATCAGGATTCCGAACTATTTTCCTCTACCTCGCTATCCATTTGTTCTGTTAGTATTAAATTATTAAGTTTAGTTATGAATTAGGAAAACTCAAACCAAAAATCAAATACTTGATTGCGTGTTATTGTTAGAGTTAATTTTAACTAAATTAAAATTAATAATTAATTCTCGTGGAATCATATTTTACTAACTACTTTATTACTTGTTAACGACGTCGTCCTATTGTGTTAAAATATCAACAACATTATACGTAGTCTGCTTCTGATTGGTTTTTTAGGATACAACTACAAATTTATAAATGCCCTTTTGATTTTGAAAATTCTGGAAAAGGGCAAAAGATGGAAAGAATAGTGAGTTTTGTTTGTTTATTATGTCTTTGCAAAGAAATTTACATTCATTTAGCAGAAGTATTTATAGCAAGAGCTTTGTTTTATGAATTGTCCAATCGATAAATTGCAAGAAGAGAAAGTAAAAAATCTATAACAGCATATTAGGAATATTGAATTCAATGATATTGGTTTTGATTAGAGTTTTACAAAAAGTTTTTTCGTTGAATTTGCCACTAATTGATTAGAAAAGTTGGGTGTATTTTGTCGTATAATTAGCTAAAAAATGTTTAGTACTTTTAATCATTTTGTCTCGTAATAAGCTGAAATACATCGATAGCTTTTCTTATAAGCTTCTAGCCTATAATTATATTAACACTTCATTTGCTCCAGCTCCCGCAGCTCAAAGATCTTGGCTCCATCCCGTTTGCTGTTGTGTAACAAACAAGAAATCAGAATTGCTCTGATACCACTTGTTATATTAATTATGCTCAGAATCTCTGACACCAATTGTTGGAAGTTTAAGGATCACATATCGCTCGATACCACTTGATATGAAATCAATCATTAGATTGAGATGTTGAAGTTATATGTCATAATAATGAAGTATTTGATCATAAGGAAAAGAATAAAAGAAAATGTGGCGATAAATTAGGAAATTTTATTGTATCAATAATAATAGAGAAATATACAATTGATCCTAATGTTCTAGTAATCTATTTTCTCATACTTATGAAATTGTATAAAAGAGCTTAATATTTATTGGGAAAATGTAGAGAATGTCCAAATCCTTCTAGTAGAGTTGTTGATGAAGTAAGATACCAAACAATCGAGTTCAAGACAAATTCTAACTCCCAATGTGCTTCCAAAAACAGAACTTCAACTTGACATAGGATTCTAATATCATTTCAAACTGAATTCTTCTTGACGTGCACTTCAATTACTTTAACAAGGAATTTGAGTCACACCAAAATTTTAACAATCTCCACCTTGATACGAATTTCACTGCAATGAACAAAGCTCCCAAAAATTCTCCACTTGGAGAAGAAAATTCGTCTGCAAGGAATGAACAACTTTTCAGTAATAACCAAAACTGATTTCTCCAACCAAACACAAAATACTCCACATCTTCCAATGAATCCAAGCACTACTTTACAAAATTACCTCAGATTCCCAATAAATCATAATGATTTTAAAATTCACCAAACATGGTTGTAACACACCCATAAAGCAAAATCTAACTCAAATGCTTTTAAAGAATGTCACTTGCTAAATTGTACACCTTCTACTAAGCTGAAAATATGTTCAACAAAATCAACATCCACATACCTTTTACCACTGGGTTTGTGCTTAGCCATTGAATATAATGGCACCGCATGTGATGGTGGCAAAGAGACATTATCCATATTTTCTGAACTCAACTGAGCATTATTCTTTAAAATCGACCATTTACGAGCTCCTAATGGTATTGTACCAAACTGAATGTCCACCACAGTACTCAACATGTACT
>CAIGRF010043964.1:27827-38076 GCA_903798235.1 Fraxinus ornus | reverse complement strand
AATCACCCAAATGATCACTGAACTTTGCAAAACGTTTCCACTAGGTCACTGAACTTTAAAAATCATCCAATTCATCACTGAACTTTGCAAAATGTTTCTCATGGGTCACTAATACAGTGATCTCCTAGACAACATTTTGCAAAGTTTAATGATCTCGTAGAAACATTTTGTAAAGTTCAGTGATGAATTATGTGATTTTTAAAGTTCAGTGATCTAGTAGAAACGTTTTGCAAAGTTCAGTGATCATTTGAGTGATTTTTAAAGTTCAGTGACCCTTTGGACGCATTGCGTAAAGTTCAGTGCCTATTTAGACAATTCACTCCACAAAGTTCTATGTTTTTTTTTTCTCCTTTTTTCAAGCGATCATTATGTTAAATTCAAAATGCAATGGTTCACACAAGATTCCTCTTCTTTTTTCGTATGAGAAGCAATCAGAGCCAAGAATGATGTGCTCTTGTACGTTTGTCTGTACATTTTATTCAGGATGTGTTTGGTAGGGATTAAAATCGGATTAAAATTGAAAAATTAGCCGTTATTGTTGACTTTTATTAGACGAGTCGGACCAAATAACTGCCATATTTTCAATTTTAATTGGATTTTAAGCTGTACCGAACAAGACCTCAATATTGTGTGACCAAATATATATAATCTAAATATTAGATAAAACATTTATTTTAAGTTTGAAATTTTCTCAAACCTTTATAAATGTACGAATAAAATGTGGTAACTAAACTAAACTGCAAATCGGGTTTGATTTGGGTAATAGAAGTATAGAACGTTTTTATTTGAGTTTGAATTCTTGTCAAACCTTTATAAATGGTTAGTTTATAAATATGTGAAAAACTACCCAAGTCACACTGTTTATCCCTAAAAAAATAATGAAGATTGAAATATAAAAAGAGAACATGTCAAGTCCTGGAAGAGCATAGATGGTCCGGCGAGCTAATTTTAGGCGTGTGGGGTTCAATAACTTACACCAACAGATAGAATAGAGAAAAATAAGAAGGTAAAAAAAGAAATAGATACGATGATTTGACTTGACTTGATCATATCGAGAGAAAGGCAATTTGTGCGTTCCTTATTGATATTTATTTTGCTTTGAAATCAAAAGGTGAAAATTAGGGGAATATGGACTGAAATTTCATATTGAATACATACGAATTATTCACAAGAATCATTTGTGGGTATTTCCGAGAAAAATCTCCAAAAGTGTCTTTGATTTATTAGATTGGTCCACGATTCTAATAAATCTCGATTTCACTGTACGAGTCTTTTCGAAAATCTAGATGCAGAAAAAGTATAATAGGAAAATCCCCGGAAGCAAGTTCGGTTAATATTGGAATCAGCGTCCACAAAACATCTTCTTTTGCCTAATTTTAATTTAATTTGGCACCATAAAGTGTAATTCATTTCATTTAATCACAGCCATCAATCAGAACATCACATGAATTCTCTAGACTCTCCATCCTTGGATGGCCTTAACAGCCTCTATAAATTCAACAGAGCTTGACATACCATTTGAAGCCAAGAAGCACATACACAAAAACACCTTAGTTCCTTGTAAAAACCTCAAAAGTTGTCTGTTTGTTTCTTAACAAAAGAAAAAAGATACAAAACATGGCTGGTAACAACAAACAGAAGAAATCTTCACCACCTTCTTCTTTTTCTCTCTTCAACATCTTCAAAGGCAAAAGCTCGAGGACATCGAGGTCGAAAAGTACATGGGACAATGATTCTATAAAGGCTTATAAAGTATGGCCTAGTGATGAAGATAGAGACCAGTGGGTGGCTGAGCCTGGAATTGACCAGAAAGCTTCTGCTTACATCTCTGTGACGACGGACAAATGGAAAAATGTCGTGGTAGCCAACTAGCTATTGCTTCATGATCATAGTTACATGAGTCGAGAACACGTTTCACATACATTATTGGCACATTTGGTAGGGGAATTATATAGGGCTAGACTATAGTATGAAAGACTGGCTAGTTCTGTTGAATACTGCGACCAAACATGTGCTATGTATTTACTTGTTTCAATTATGATTTTATATGGTTATCTAGTTTATGAATTGAAAATAATAGAATGTGTAATACTAAGATTTATTTGCTTTCGCCTATGGTTTGGTCATTGGTGTGGGTATTAAAATGATTTCCCAGCAAAAGTTAAGAGCAAATTAAGTTTCAATGCACTTCTGTATGGTTCGACTTAAAAATATCATGCAGATTACAAGCTTCAAAGCATCTTTTTTCCGTGGCTTTGAACTTCTGGGATATATTCATACAAATTTTAGGCTTGTTATTCAAGTCTAATTCAATTAATAGTTCTCGGACAAGGTAATTCCAAAGTGTGTACGCGTATGTACTTTTGGAGCAATTGCTGATATCCTTAATATTCCGTTTCTTAATTTCTTAACAGTGCACATTGTTCATGCTGGTGGAGTCCACGTCTAAGCCTGGACATGGAAAGTGAACAATGCTCAGTTAAAATCTACAGTTGAGGGTTTCATTATTTTTGGGACCTCGTTTGTTGTACATAATTTTTTGTACATAGAGGTATTCTTTCTCTCAAATGGGGTGGGCCCCCATGTACAATTTTTTATGTACATCAAGAATAATCCCTATTTTTGTTTCAATCCATTTGTAAATATCATAATTTTTAGTCGTGAAATAGTACTTGAATGGACTTCTCACCATAGTACTGTTCTATGAACATAATATGTTTCCACTAGTTAAAAATTGTTCCACAAAAGATTCTGTACCAGTCTAATCTCTTTTTTTTTTTTTTTTGTAGAAATTAAAATCTAACTCAAATTCAATAATTAATTTCAACTACATACTTCAGGTACCCCACAATTTTTCACCACATATTTTATCGATTTCTATTAAAATCTACTAAAAACCTGATTTTAAAACCCACAAAAGAAGGGCTAAATTTAAACTTTTTGTTCACAGTCTCATGCGTGGAATAGCTTCATTATATCTACTTCACTTAGCCCATATTTGGGCTCCATTATTCAAAAAAAAAAAATTTTTCTTTCTTATTTTTAATTACATATTCTTAAAAAAAAATAATTTTTTTACATAATTTATTATGAAAAAATTAGGCTCAAAGAGGGATATAATTTATTTGAAAGTATAGAAAACACAACACTCTATAACGAAAGTTTGAAGCTGACGAAAGAATTTAAGCAAACTAAGAGGTGACATAGTACTTGATAATGATATATCCCTTGTTTGGTTTAGACAAAAATCAGATTTTGGGGTTGAAAAATTAAGAATTCCATGAAGTCCCTATTTGGTACATATTAAAATTTTCAACCATAAATTCTTTAATAAAATAATATTTTTCATCACATCAGTAATTTTTTTTTCAACTATACATACTTCATCAAGCTACTATTCCAAAATACATTCTTCCAAAATAATGTGACTCAAACACACCCGAAATATGCGATTAGAATTAATTATTGAATTTAATTTAAATCTTAATCAAATTTTTCAGTTGAACCAAACAAGGATATGATTTATAAATACAGTTCATGATGTGTAATATTCGATAATTAAGGTCTAAAATTAATTTAATCAACATATTCATAATAATTATTCATTTGAGACTTATTTATAAATTTGTCAAACACGTGTAACTTTTTGTTTTTAAGTTTAAATTAAAATGCAGTGTAAATATGTGAAATATTTATGAAGATCAAAACGCTTAAATATCAAATGGAATAACAGTAATTTTCTTTAGTAAAGAATATTCTAGTAAATTCCTAATTTTATTTTTAGCTTTCATGCATTCCACTTTTTGCCCCCAAAGGAAGAAGATAATCTAATTTATGAAAAATAATATATAAAATTCACCTCAAGCAATTACCCAATCACGGCCATTGTTCCTGTAGTGTAATTATCAACAAAACATAAGGGCATTTTCTTATACCCAACGTTATATATATATATATCCCTACCTCCTTCCTTTCTCGTTCAAAACACATTATTGAAAACGAACATAATTTTCCTTTAAACTTTTCCTCGTACAAAAAATGTCTACATGCAGCAAAATCCGCCACATTGTAAAACTCCGCCGGATGCTTCGACAATGGCGGAAGAAGGCGGCGGTGGCCATTAACACTCGCCGGCGTATACCATCCGACGTGCCGGCGGGTCATGTGGCAGTCACAGTCGGGTCTAATCACAAAAGGTTTGTAGTCCGAGCTACATATCTGAACCATCCACTGTTCAAGAAATTACTGGTTCAAGCAGAAGAAGAATATGGGTTCATCAATACAGGCCCACTTTCCATTCCCTGTGATGAATCACTCTTTGAAGAAATCCTCCGGTACTTGGCCCGCACCGAAGCGAATAAGAACTCGGCCTGCTTCATGACATTCGAGGATTTTCAGAGATATTGTCGAGTTGGGATTTTGAGCAACTTTGATTTTCGGGCCGAGACAAGGCCCCTTTTGCAAGGGTGAGAAGAATTTCGAACTGGGTTGACTCATTTGAGTTAGGTCCTCTGCACAGTGAATGCTAGAAAATTCTTCGTGATTATTTTTGTCCATTTTTATTTATTTTGTAACTTTTTAAGTAAATTGATTTGAGCGGCCGGGGAGGTGTAGCGGAGCTGAGCTGAGTCGAGATTGGTCTTAGAGACAGAATTGGAGATGGCAAGTGGGTGGGCAAGTTACCACCGAGTCGTCCCGAGTTCCAATGACGGCGGAGTCAACCAATTACAGAGACGGAACTAACCCCCGTATACTAATGCAAATTAATCAGAGTAAAGAAACGAGTGAAGATTTTTAAGGTCACTTTTGTAATTAACGAAATGTGATTCTTAATCATTCATTGTAAAAATTCAATCACGGATCTTCATTTCATCATTTCTTAATGCAATACAATTTTTTTCTTGAATATTTATCTTTATATTTTAATAGTGATTACTGATTGGTATAACGTGCTACAAACTAATAATTGGAGTTATACAATTTTATTTTATTTTTTTTATTTTTTTTGGTGCACCAATATTTTATAGTAAAAAATAGATAAAACGACAAACTGTCTTATATATTTATTGTACTTTCATTTTCTTCTTTTCATTTTTTGATATCGAAGGTTTTGGATGAAGATTATTTCAGTTCATCATGACTCATATTTTACTTTTCGAGAATTCACGCTAAATTAATTTTCTATTCTCGATGTATAACAAAGGTAACGGTTGGCCTTAATTCATTTATGTTAAAAAAATACATATAATTTTTTTTTATATTATTGAAAGAGGAATGTGGCAATGATGAGTTAGATGAAGAATAAGTCATTGGACTACACAATCATTAAGCTTGCAATTGAACAAGTTCATGGTTGCTTTAGAATTAATAAGGGGAATTTGACTTTGATCCCTAATAGTGACTTCATATAACAATTGTTTAGGTGGAAGTTAATATGTCGGACTGAATAAGACAACATAAAAATATCTTACATATATTTCTTTTTTATCGTGTTTGCATAATTGCATTGTTATTCGGTTTTCACTATCTAACAACGTAGGAGTTGAACATGTTGTAACATTTGATTTAATCAAAGTTTAAAATGTTGCTCGAATTTTATAGAATTTTCTTGAATCGAATGCAGCTTGATGTTTATGGATCAAAGTGCTCAAGTATATAAAATATTACATGCCGGATTCGTCCGTTTTAAGAAATCTAAACTTCATTTAAAAGTTTTTGAATATAAAGAATTCAATTAATCTGAAAACCGGTCATAGCTCGACTGATTCAGACAACATTAATTATTTAATGTGATAATGCCTGTTTAAGTGCCCGAGCCGAGGAATAGATGACCGAGCATGATCCCACAGAATCCCATCAAAATGATCTGGTCTCCTCGGGATAAGTTCCTCGGGTTCGTATGCCCGAGGACTAACCATTTGCACATCCCTCTAAACTACAAGGATGTCCCACCTATCACGCCTGGCTCCCTCCCGAATGTACTCCACAATTAGAATTCCATCTCTACCCAAACACCCAAGTAACGCTAGGTTACCTGAAACACAACTCCTAATTACACCAGGAGTCGTAAGAGCACCCAGTGTTGCAATCTTATTAGGAGACTACCATGCATCCCTATAAATACATCACTCTCATCCATTATTGAGGTACGTTTTTAGATATTATTCACAGCATATATTTTCTTGCAATTCGCTTTCTGACTTAAGCATCGGAGGGGCAACGAGGACACTCCTCGAGGCCTTTGTTTCAGGTAACGGAATATCTTGCTCGTGCTCGTTCTCAGTCGTGAAGCTCGAATCTCACCAGGTGCGATTTTTGGTAGCATCATAATGCATGTGGTTTTGTCAGAAATTATGTCGTTTCTTCAAAGAAAGGAAAGATTTAAGAGAGATGAGACCTAATTAAAATCAAACATTTTGATTTTGGACCGTGTTAATTATTTGGCGTGTTTTGATCTAATCAAGCTCTTACAGTACAAGAATTAATTTTTTTCTACTGAAGAAGTCAAATTTAAATTTATAAACAAGTACCGAATTATTAGTGTTACTTCCGTCAATTTCACTTCCTATTACCAAACTATTGCAATTGTTTGTTGGGAAAAATTTAAAAGTTGCTAAAAAATTGAGTACAAATTCCAGAATCAATTTGGTCTACCCATCTCATGAAAATCACAAGTTTTATCAATTTTTCAATCATATATTTCATCAATAAATTTATCGAAATCTGCTAAAACTTTTATCAAAGGCTTTGTCAAATAACGCTTTAATTAGAATGGGCATGATAAATTAACTAAAAACAAATGGGCCCAAATACACTAGTCGTCGGCTTCTTCTTTTAAATTTTGAATGGGTCATGCATTTATCATGTACCACTTGAATTTTGAGGGGAAAAAATAAAATTAATGCCTTATTAATGAAATTAAAACTTGAAAAACAAAATTTCAGATAATTTTCTCTTTCCCAAATCTCGTCTACTCCGATATTTGGTTTGAAAAACTACCCAACAAAATGGCTCAACTCTCACTCGAAGCTTCATATTAACTGATGCGAATGGTTGCTATATCTAGTTTAGGTGTAAAGTAGATAAATCATGCTACATACATCATTTTTTATATCATCGTAAATGTGTCACGTGAACACATCATTGGACAGTTAAAAAAAAAAACACTTTTCCCGCTCACAATTTTTTGAAAACAAATTTTTTTGAAAACAAAGGGGATGTAAACAATGATAAGGGAATGAATGCATAATTTAGTATTATTTTGTTTAACCCTAGCCTTGAGGGCCCCCACCTGCCATGCCCTGAACCTTGGTAAAAAAAGTAAATCGCAGGTTATAGGGTGGAAGGCTGCTTGTACACTTGTACTTACCAAATGGCCAAATCCATATTTCAGGATTTAAACTCTTGACGCGGCAGCCTCAAGCAAAACTGAAGTTTTTTCCACCTTCCCCTTTTTCCACTTAGAGATGTACCTTGGGGGCGCATAATTTAGTATTGTTGAAAGTAGATATGGATGTACATAGGTTTTGAAGACCAAGTCGCCCCCGACTAGACCATAGAGTTTTTACGTTTTCGATTTCTGTTTGGCAAATTTTTAAGTTATTATAAATTTATCATACTTCATTTTCAGTAACACATTTTAATGGACTCTTAAGTATCACTTATTTTAACTTATTCATCACTCATTTATATTTGTTTATAAATACTTCAAGCAAAGAAAACAATTATTGTAAAGCTGCCCAAGTCGAGCCGGTCCCTGGTAGTGTAAGATTTTTCTATCATAATTCATGCTTTGAAAGAGGTTAGTAAAAAAAAAAAAAGAAAAAAAGAAAAAAAAAAAGGAATATGAACCAAGACCACTGAAAAAAATGCAATTTGGTAGATCTGCCAGCCACTTTGTAAAGCTGTCCAGTTTGAATTTTTGTTCGTTGGCCAACGTGGGCCGGCCCGGCTCCAAAAAGGAAGTTTTTAGCCAGGCACAAGTTTTCATTGCAATTTTCATGTTTTCTTTGAAACGCATGGATTTTACAATACGTAAGTCATACAAAGCATCTCGAATTCTTTAGGTTTGGATAAGAGACAATTTTATTTATAAGGTCAATTTTGGTATTTTTCTTCTTTTGGGATTACAAAATTTCTTTTTCACATGACGTCCCCATCGATGCCCGTTCTCCATAGCCATACCTCCAGCATTGTTACTGATATACCATAAGAATCATCCACCATAAGTTGAAGAACCATGCTAGATGTACACACTTGGTTCACATTAAGTTTCACATCCCCCTCACATGTGGGTGGAGAAACCAAGTGTGTACATTTAGTTTTATCGTAAGTTGAATTCTCATCGTCACTCATAAAAAAATATATCTAAATTGAACGTTACGAGACATGCCGTCGATGTCCTTCGTTTCTGAAGTCACTATTTAATTGGGCCAAAAGTAATTTTCTTTTTTTCTTTGCTGGACCCAAAGAAAGAATTTTAATTGAGAGGGGGAGGGGATTCACACGGCAAACTAAGCACGTGAAAGAGCATTGCCGAGTTTCTGCAATGTTGAAAAATTGACAGGGATGGGCATGCTGAGCCCACTAAACATGTACATTTACTAAACAACAAAAGGAAAATCCTCAAATTCATAATTATAATATTTCAACTCCATTTTGTGTACTTTTGTGGAAATCCCAAAAGGACAAAATTGGAAGAATGTGGGAATTTCGCCGAAAAAGGGAACTGCATTATGATATCTATAATGTCACATAATTATACTTTAATTACTATGTCACGCTACAGAATTATTCTTAACAGAACATGTGATGTGGACTTTAATAATGCCAGTTTGGCTCGATAACACGCTCCAAATGACAAATTAATAAGTAAAATAAAAATTAAATCATGCTAATGTACCAATTCAAGGCAAAATCGAATCCAATGAAAAAACACCCTCTAGTGCAAAGAGCTGGTGGACCAGAGCTATCCTGGGTCAAAAGAGTGTGGGTCCCATTTCTTATCTTATGCTTTCGTAACAACAAAGCAAAGGTTCCTTGTCCAGGGACTATATAGGCATTAACAAACTTCCAGAGGGTATATCCGTCACCTAACATATGAATTTTCTGAAGACAATTAGCGTATTCCTTTATACGAACGTTAGATTTTTTTAAAATTCTTCTTTTCCCAGTTTAGATGGGGGAAAATGTTGTCCACTGTTATGAATGCCGACAAATACATGTTTCAGTAATCAGCAGGCTAAAACGCAGTCGTTTCAACGATGATTGTGGTCCCACGCTAATGAAAATTGAATGAGAGCAGCTTTACCTCCACCGAAACGTGTGGGATTGTGGTCCCGTCTTGTTCGTGTGGTTTGTACCCAATTGTTTTGTTTGTTTGTACCCTGTGCTTTAATTCTTCAATTTTAATTCCAAAAAAAAAAAAAAAGCTAAAATTAATAATTCATAACTGCTATTTATGAATGGGCCAACGAGGTACAGAGTTGGGATTAGGACTTGAGAGTACAGATTTAAATACGGGTGGCTGAAATTACATTACCGGGGCTCCACTTATTAAAATATGGTTTAACGGTCTCAAACCTACCGACCCATATTGTCACACATCGTTGTGACGGTGCAAATTTTTTAGCCTCTTACCAGTTACTATTTCCTTTTGCCTCGTTTTTATTATTAGCATATTTCCGCACGGGTCATGCTACATGTACCAAATTTTATTACACGATCTCTTACCTACTACACACGATAGGGAGGTGGGATCATATCTTGAATTTTTTTATTCACCCGGGACCCGCGTGCATATATATATCGTCACGTTTAAGTTGACTATTAGATACATTTCATGATATCTGATCAAAGAGCTAATTTCTTGCCGACTGCATGCAAGATGGGCATGGAGAAATAGAACTATGGTGGACAAAAGCTCGAATATAATTTATTCTAAAATGATAGAATCTTTTTGATTGGTTAATCGCTGATTATTTTTATTTTTATTTTTTACAATATAGTAAAGTGCGTAACTATTATACTAATAAAAGAAAATTTTATGCCTTTTCATTACTTTTTTTAATTTCTTCAAGACCAAAATATTGATGTGCTTCATATCATTGTGCGGGCCCTTCATGATGGTTTCTAAGGATGGGATAAAATGATTGTCTCTATGCTCTCTACAAGTTAATCATGAAATTGTATTGTGAAGTAAATACCTGTCGGTGATATACTTTGAAGTAAAAAAAAAAAAAAAAAAAAA
>CAIGRF010043964.1:0-27550 GCA_903798235.1 Fraxinus ornus | reverse complement strand
TAGCATTGAATGTTTTGGTGCACAACTTAATTGAACTATACATAATACATGGCCTTGTTATTGCAATCTACCCAATATCGACCACAACTTTGTGACCAATTGAGATGGGAAACTTAGGGTTTGTTATCTTTACCATTTTCTAGTTTCGATTTTTCAAAACAGTAAAAACGCGTTCTTTTTCTTATTTTCGAAAACGCATATTTGAAAACAAGTTAAAAATTTATAAAGAAAATCCAAAAATTTGTCGTTTTGAGTTTTTTCAATTATAATCAAGTTAAAACTTTCAAAACCCGTTTTGGGTGTTTTTAATCACTGCCAACCACCACTACACCGCCGCCTCTGCCTCCATTTTTTCTATTTTTGAAAATAATTTTTCAAAATGTCAAAAAGAACACATTTTCAACAATCTCAAAATGGACACTCAAAACTCAAAATGAATTCAAAACTAAAACACAAAGAAAACAACCCTTTAATATTTTGAATTTTCAGTCCTAGATTGTATAATCATACACCCATTTTTGAGTAATTGTTTATTTTATACTGATAACGAATCATATTATATATAATCAATAAGACTTCAAGTGCACATTTATATCAACATCAATTGGATGCAATACAAGTTGGAAAAATGGATTGTATATAGGACTATTTTGAGATAATTCTGAGTGAAACTCACTCATTTATTCTGAAAGATCGAAATAGATTCATATTTTCCTCCATAAAAATGTCGAAATCATATATTTATTTGTAAAAAAATGATGCTCGGGTGAACGAGAAATTAAAGTTTAAAGTGTATCAAATGGAAATGGTTTATATGTTGGAGGGAAAAACAATTAAATTTGTCCTACGTAAAAAAAAAAAAATGGACAATATAATAACCAGTTTATACTTTATAAACGATTAGACTTTTGAAAGGTATAATCATGTGTAGCATAGAGGCTTTTTTCGTGTGCATACACATTGGGTACAATTCATGGATGGAATTAGCACCTCAGACCATTGAATTCGTGCGCAAGCTCAATCTGCGTATACAAATATTGAACAAAAGTTGGTCATTTAGCACAGTTCACGTTTTGCCATTATTTCTTATATTTTTTAACTGACTTTCTAGTTTTTTGGACTCCTAAGAGTTGAAAGTCTTGTGTTTATTTCATCTGTTCCATCATCCATGCAAAAATAAATAAATAAAAAAATCCTCATTATGTGGTCCGAAATTTTTCCCCGTTGTCTAAAAAAGTTCCAATTTCATGTCTAAGTCTAACGATAGTTCAGATCAAGTTCAGTGTGTCAAAGTAGAAACTTGGTGCTAAGTTTTTATTGATTTCTCCGTTGTATCTTCAAAAACAGACATTCAACATAACCTCGAGTACTTACAACGAGGAGGCGCACTTGTTTTCAAGGATACTGTGTAATACACATACCTAGATTTGTAAATATGTTCTCTCTTTGGCGATTTGTGTTTTTTGTACAATTCTTGATGCCTCGTTTTGTTCTTTTTGTGATTAATAAAAATATATTATTATATTCTATAATTATTTTTATTAACAAGTTAGATAAAATGAATATGTAATGTAAAATTTAGGGTGTGTTTGAATCATATTATTTTAGAAGAATGTATTCTGGAATAATAGATTGAAGGAGAATGTGTGGTTGAAAAAAAGAAAAAGTTATTGATTTGATAGAAAATATTATTTTATTAAAAAATGTGTAGTTGAAAATAAGTAGAAAAATGAAAGTTAAAATTTTAATGTATACCAAACAGGAGCTTAGTGTTACAAAAAGCAGCGTTCAACTGAAAAAATTGGGAATCAGAAGAAAAATCGGTCCAATTACACTTATCAAACCTATAATTAAAAACTAGCCCCAAAACCCATTAAATCGACCGATTTTTGAAAAATCCGTGACCTGTTTTTGGTTTAATCGATTCAAACTATGTAAATGTATATTTTAAAAAAAATTTAAATGTATATTTTTTGAAAATCACCGGTTCGATCTCTAGTTCAACCTTTTGTCCCTTGATCCTTTCTCTTTTCTGGGTTGATGACCGAATCAATTTTTAAAACATTGGTAAATTTAGAAAAAAACAAAGTGATTAATTAATTTATTTATTCACGAGCTACATGAACATTATCGGGAATATCTCTTGTGGTAAATTACAAAAATAGATTGTGTTGGGAAGTAAAAATCTTTAAAAGATGCACCATAACCACATATTAACCAAACTTATGTTTTCTCCAATGCACATGCTTGTACATCTATTGACGACCAACTAATTGTTTGCCATTTTATAAATTAAAATTGAATTTTCTTTTGTTTTCCTTTTGAATTATAATGAATTGATAATTGTTGAAATCTCGTGCTTTGTGATGTATTATTTATAACCTCTAAAATATACGAATTCACATTTGGAAGTTGGAATTGTTTATAAATAATTTTTATAAATAAATAAAAATGAGTGGTGGATAAAATTCAGAAGCAGAATACTTATGTGAGCAGTGATTAAACTAAAGTTATTGAACCTTCCAAGTGCATCCAATACGAATCATAAGAATTTTTTTTCGTTTGGGTGCTTTAATCATTCAAAATACATTACTTATTTTCAATGTTCACTAATGTACATACCACCGGTGCACATGGCACTAAAAGTGTAGATGCGCCACACTCAAATTATGAGTTGGACTACTGGCTCTACCACCACTACCACAAAAGTCATCGTGGTCCATGGTACAAATCCTTTCAAATTTCAAAATACATCTCCGCTTTTAGGCACCGCTTGATCCCCATTTTTCCTCTTTATAACGGGAAATATAATTGTAGGAGTTGTTTTTTTGAATTGCAATGGTCATATTTCTCTTTATAATAAGAAAAAATGAGAATCAAACACACGTTTATTCTGTCATACACTTGGAAGTACCTCATTTCTCATGGTTAATATCGTCATTTTATTATACTATTATGATTTTTATTCACCATTACAGGAAAAAAATATTATTAAGTCAAAATTAAAATTTTCATTTTTATTCTTCTACCTATTTTCAACCACATATTATTCAATAAAATAATATTTTCCATCACATCAATAACTTTTTCCTCTTTTCAAACACACATTCTTCATCAATCTACTATTACAGAATACATTCTTCCAAAATAATGTGGCTCAAACACATCCTAATATTAGTTATTTCTACGAAACTACTTTATTATTAGATTAATTCTTATTATTATTTTGGAAGAATGTATTCTAGAATAGTAGATTGATGGAGAATATGTGGTTGAAAATGAAGGAAAAATTATTAATGTGATTAAAAATATTATTTTATTAAAAAATGTGTGGTTGAAAATAAGGTGAAGAATGAAAATGAAAATTTTAATGTACACCAAACATGGACTATATTTCCAAATTTGAAGGGCTGGTGTTTTGGTCCTCCCAACGTTTCAGCTTCTAAGAGACACCTAACAAAGAATATTTTAACCCCCCACCACTTCACCACCACCTCCTTCACTTTTTCTCTCTCTAATACACACAGGCACACGGTAATATGAATGCATTCTAAGACCCAGATCTTAAATTCTTAATTACATCACAGTCTGTAAACATGTTGCATTTCTATAAATAATAATTATAGTAAGAACCGGTGAGTGGGATTTTTTTTGTTATTCACTGACACATACACGTATGTAATGTGTATGTATATGTGTATTTATAGTTCATCTTCCGTTACATTGAAGTTTTGGTAATGGATTGCGTCACTTGGGGATTGAAACTTAGCTGACTTTCGTTCTTCTGTTCATTTTGCTTTGTTTTCTGTGTTCTGGATAGCTATTGAAATCTCTCTCTTTCTTGCTTCACAAACTTGGTGAATTTTTCTCCTCTTCCCCACCTTTTTGGAAATACTTTGCTTCTGGGTTTTAATTTTGAGAGTATTTCTCATTTTCTCTCTGTTCTTACTTCAGATTTTCACATCTGTGGCTCTGTTTTATGTAAACAAGTGTTAATTGGTAATGAAATGTTACTATCATCTTTGATTCGCAATTATTAAATCTATTTGTGAATCTTCTTTGCAATGCATTTGTTTTCAAATCTTAATTCAGGAATTCTAGTTTTCAATGGTTAGCAATTAGTACATTTGGATTCTGACAACATTACTACTTCTGTTCCTTCTTGAGCTGGGAAGAACTGGGCTGTTTTACTGATGTTTTCTATAGTTGTTAATGATTTAACTTTCAATCATTTTGTGAATTTAAAGGTATATTTTGGATTCATATCATTGTTAGTTGTGTCATTGGCCTGATTTATTGTTTATTTCATATTCTTGATGATGGATAATGAGAGCTTGGGAGCACTGCATGTAACAAGTGTTTTGGGTACAGTATTATTCTTATGGTATTAATTTGTTATATTATGGGATGTGAATTTCGGATACTTTAGGATTTGAGGAAGTGATTGTTGACTTGTGAATGATTCTGAATCTAGGCTAGTCACACTTTTAGTTATGAGAGTATTTCATTCATAGTTAGTTTTGAGAATTGATTATACTTTGCATGTAACAAGTGTTTTGGGTACAATATTATTCTTTTGGTATTAATTTGTTATATTATGGGAATGTCATATTCATGTTATTTTTGCATTCTTTCTGTTAGCCTATCATTTTCTTTATCCTCACAGGCTTATTCTTAATTATTTCGGGTAGTTGCAGGCCTACAATTTCCATTATTTATGTAATTTAGATTCTGCCTTGAAGATTTGACAGTAATATCTTGTATATCTTTATCTAACCCTCCAATTATTTGTTCTTGATTTTAGTCTTAGGTGTGGAAGGTTTTTGATTGTTTAGGTCTCAGCTACTCTCTTTCTTATTTCTCATAATTTTTTTTTTTCTCAACGTACAATGGAATATTAACCCCCCACCCTCCCTCACGTTTCTCTTCGATCATGAGATGTTAGACATATTGCTGAATTGATTTAAGAATGTTCTTAGACCTATTTTTACGGTTGTCAGACATTTTTGGAACAAATAACCCTTCCCTGTAGGACAACCGTTCTGTCCAAAACCACTGAGTATGTGTTCTAGGCTGCTTAATTCCATTTCTGTCCATAGGAATGCTATAAATGTTTCTATATTTTACTTAACAGTTTTAAGCCATAAAAACCTGGTCTATACTCGACGGAGAAATAGTATTTCTACAATTATAAACTGACTTTGATTATAACAAACTTCTGCTTAAGGCTTCCATATAAATTCACTAAGTGGTTCGTGCCTTGGCCTATGTTGGAGGTTTTTGTCATTGTTTGTTATCTGGTGCATTTTGCAGTTCAAATGATAATAATTATCTCGTGATAACTATGTTGGTTGACTTTTTTGAAATCTTGTTTGCATCAGCAGACTGCAATGGATAAAAGAAGTTGGCCCTGGAAGAGAAAATCATCCGATAAGCAAGTGGCTGAGAAAGCACCAATCTCTTCTACTGCCTCATCAGATGGAGCTGCAACTCAGGCTGATCAGGTTTTTCAATATCATAGTATGCTATACTTATATTTGAGAAAGGAAACAACAATTTATTCCCATGGAAAATCTAGAAACAAGAGTATTCTGTTCTGGACTTCTATTTAAGCACAATGTGCATAGATTCTGATATATAAAGACAAGTGGCTGGATAGCATATTAGCATTTCTAAAGGATATCTTTCTAGATTGTCCGGTTCATATGCTTGATTATCTTGTTCATTTTACGGCTCGATAATTGTGGAAATTCAATAGTGCTTTGCCTTCATAATTTCCCAAGCAAGTATCTTTCACCTTTCCTTTCCACCTTTCTATGGGCTATTTATTTTTGATAATTTTGATTATAATTTTTCTTCTTTCTTAATCTTAATAGTCGAGCAGCAATTTCTATGCAAAATGCTAATAAAACTACTACTTTGCTACCTAGGCCTTTTCAGTTATGGTCAAATTACTTTCATTTTTGCCTATATCCTTACCATCAAATGTTATTATTTGTGGACAGACCAAGCAAGATAATAAAAAACCAAAGTATGTTCAAATTTCAATGGAATCGTATGCACATCTTACTGGATTGGAGGATCAAGTGAAGTCCTACGATGAACAAGTAAAGTCCTACGATGAACAAGTGAAGACCTTGGAGGGTGAAATACAGGAACTAAATGAAAAACTAACCGCAGCCCATTCAGAAATGACTGACAAAGAAAACCTGGTGAAACAACATGCTAAAGTTGCGGAAGAGGCTGTATCAGGTTTCAGTTTCATGTTTGTCTGAATCATACATTTTAAAAAGCTAATAATTTATTTAGGTTATTTTTACATATGTTTTTCATTTCCTCATAACAATACCAGTGTGTTTGGTAAGTTGGATTAGATGGCACTAGATGGTACTTAAAAAAAATAGGTAAATCTTGTTTTGTTATAATGTCGAGTTATGTCTAATATTGCTTACAAAATATGCAGTACATGGTCATCAAACTTAAAAACTGAAATATTTCAGGTTGGGAAAAGGCTGAATCAGAAGCTGCAGAACTGAAAAATCACCTGGAATCAGTCACTCTGTTAAAGCTTACTGCTGAAGATCGGGCATCACACTTGGATGGAGCTCTCAAGGAATGCATGAGACAGATACGACTATTGAAGGAAGAACATGATCAAGCATTGCATGAAGTTGTTCTCAACAAAACAAAGCAGTTTGACAAGATGAAGCTCGAGCTTGAAGCAAAAATAGCTAATTTTGAGCAAGAATTACTCAGGTCTAATGCTGAAAATTCCACACTATCAAGGTCTTTGCAAGAGCGCTCTAACATGCTGATCAAGCTAAGTGAAGAAAAATCACTAGCTGAGGCAGAGATCGAACGTTTGAAAAGTGATATTGAATCCTGCGAGAAGGAAATAAATTCACTCAAATATGAACTCCATATTGCTAGGAAAGAGGCTGAAATCTATAACGAGGAAAAGAACATGAGTATGCGGTCAGCAGAAGTAGCAAACAAGCACCACCTAGAAGGAGTAAAGAAAATTGCTAAGCTTGAAGCTGAGTGTCAAAGGTTACGAGGACTTGTTCGTAAGAAATTACCTGGTCCTGCTGCACTAGCCCAAATGAAGCTTGAAGTTGAGAATTTGGGCAGGGATTATGGAGAATCCCATTTAAAAAGGTCTCCAGTAAAGCCTTCTACTCCTCATTTGTCCCAGATGCCTGAATTTTCGCCTGACAACATGCAAAAGTACCAGAAAGAGAATGAGCTACTTACAGAACGTCTATTAGCAATGGAAGAAGAAACAAAGATGTTAAAAGAAGCATTAGCAAAGCGTAATTGTGAACTGCAAACCTCTAGGAGTACATGTGCGAAGACAGCCAGCAAGCTTCAAAGTTTAGAAACTCAACTTCATGTTAATAGTGAGCAGAGAAGTACTGCAAAACCAAAAGATAAGATCCCAATTGCAGGTTTATACACTCAAGACACTAGCAATCCTCCAAGCTTCACAACCATCTCTGAAAATGGAAATGATGATGCTGTGAGTTGTGCTGGATCATGGGCTACATCATCAATGTCTGATCTCTCTCATTTCAAGAAGGAAAAGAATGTCAATGATTTACAGAAGTCAAATGCAAATAATGTAGGCCTCATGGATGACTTCCTGGAGATGGAGAAATTAGCTTATAATGATTCATGTGAAGCAGTTTCAACTTCAGATATATCAGTTAATGAAGGCAATGCAGAACCTGTGATTGTGAACCATGAAACTTTAACTGAAATCACCCCATGCACAGATTCCCATTCTAGGGAGCATCATGATTCAGAAGCTCAGCTGCAAACTGACCTACCCATCATTATGAAGCTGAAATCAAGAATTTCGATGGTACTTGAGTCCATGTCCGAGAAGGACATGTCGGATGTGGAAAAAGTTTTACAGGACATTAAATGTGTTGTACAGGATATGCATGATACTCTGCATCACCAGTCAGCAAATTGTGTTGTGGAGGCAACTCTTTCTGACACTGTAGTTGATAGCCAGACTTGTGCTGAGGATGCTGAGATAACTGTAGAAAAGGAAAAGTCATTGTCTGGAGATGGTAAACCATGTATTGAAATTGCAAATACCATTAACCACGAATTAGAAGTTGCCATTTCTCAGATATTCAACTTTGTAATGATTCTCGATAAAGAGGCTAAAACCATACAGAGAACATCTCCTGATGGAGATGGAGTGAACCAAAAGCTAGACACGTTCTCTGCCAAATATAATGAAGTTATAAACAAGAGGACTGATCTGATTGATTTTGTTCTTGATCTCTCTCATGTATTAAGTGAAGCAAGTGAGCTTCACTTTAATGTACTAGGATATAAAAATTCAGAAACTGAAACAGGCAGTTCTGATTGTATAGACAAGATCGCCTTACCAGAGAACAAGGGTGTTGTGGAGTTATCTGGAGAAAGATATCCAAATGGCCTTGCTCACTTTTCTGACCCCGACTTCCTTAATGATGGGATTCTTGTTCCAACCTCTGATTCTACAGCTACTTCATGGAAATGCTCTTTGCAGGAGTTTGAACAATTGAAATTGGAGAAGGACAATATGGCAACAGATCTTGCTACATGTACTGAAAGCTTGGAAAGCACCAAGTCTCAGTTGTTTGAAACAGAACAGCTTCTTGCAGAGGTGAAGTCACAACTAACATCAGCTCAGAAGTCCAATAGCTTGGCTGAGACACAGCTCAAATGCATGGCTGAGTCCTACAAATCACTTGAAACTCGAGCAGAGGAGTTACAAACTGAAATAAATTTCCTCCATGGAAAAATAGAAAGTCTTGATAATGATCTACAGGAGGAGAGAAGAAATCATCAAGATGCCTTGACCAGATGTAAAGATCTCCAGCTGCAAAGGTTAGTAATAATTTTTTCTAACCCATGTTAGCTTCCTGAACTCATATTCTTCTAAACCTGCTCAAATTGATAGTTTGGACCTGGATTTTAGAAGAGCATTTAGGCTGTCAGTGTTTTCCTGAGGACTTAAAGGTCTATTGCACAGCATCTATTGTATTTATACACCTGCAATTGGGTAAAAATGTCATAACAATTGGCCAGTTCATGTTTGTCAGACTTGATCTCGTCTTTTCGAAAGTCTTTGCTTGTCTATTTTGGTCAGCTGTTCTTTGGGCTATCTGATATCTATGCAATTTGTTGTTGCAATATTGAGATGACATTTTATATGATTAAAGTTTCATCACTGTCTAGTTCCTGACATATAAGTCTTTATATTTTATTTCAGGATTGAGAATTGTGCAACAGCTGATAATGATGCCAAGACTAACCAGGTGACTCTCGTAAACACCATCTTGAATTTTCATAATTTAAGTCATTAAGTTATCCATAGTCGATACAATCTTATTCTGTTAAGTTTTGCTTTCGAAGCTTTATGTGAGACATGTTGCTTTAGTGTATTTCCAAGAGACTCTCTCCATATAAAAAGCGTCTTATTATAATATAGAGTATCTTTTAAATTTTTTATACACTCCATAATGTTCTCTATTTTGGCTCTTCATTTTGCTTTTGCCAAGAAACATTTGTTGATTTCTCCTCATCTTTTATATGTTAATGACCAATCAATTTGTTGCCATTGGTTTTTCTTGAAACCTTCCGTAGAGAGCAAAGATCCATGCATGTGGAGTCAACAACATTATGTTCAAAATTCTAAATTCATGCCTTTTTTCTATGCAATTGAAGGTTTCAATTGAATCGAACAAAAATAAAGAAGGCATGGAATTGTTTTAAATTTCTCGAGACAAACCTTTGTTTGACGTTTTTGAAGACATCCATTTTATCTGAGCTTTAATTAAGCCTTATACCATGGTTCCACATGGATTCTTTTGGTGATTCCTTATTATATTGATCCTTCGGAAATTACTTGTTCTTTTTTTTTTTTTTTTTCGCTATTTCATGTTACATTTGGCCCTTCCATTCGCTCAGTTTACACTTTATACAACAATATCAGTCTTCCTAAATGGTGGTGAATGTAGTATACTTGTTGGAATGTATCTAACATGTCTATCTATTTTTTTATTTTTACGAATGATCCTTGAAACTTTGTTTAAGTAGGTCAAATCCAATAAGCACACGTCTTTTTCTCTTCCAGGAGAAAGAGTTGGCAGCTGCAGCAGAAAAACTAGCAGAGTGTCAAGAAACCATATTTCTTCTGGGTAAGCAGTTGAAAACTTTGCGTCCTCAATCAGAATCTGTAGCTTCACCACGTAATGGAAGGAGTGGGAAGGGCGAAGACCTCAATGAGGAAGAAGCAACCATAAGTGGCTCAAATTTGCAAGATACTGATCGAGTGGAGTTAGATACCGGTTCTTCTACGAATTTACAGAGGGCAGGCTCCGAGTCTCCCCTAGATCTGCATAATTCCGTGTTTAGTCCATCGGACACTGAAGCAAACAATCTATTGAGATCACCAGTCAGTTCAAAGCCTCCAAAACATCGGCCCACAAAGTCAGGCTCATCTTCTTCTTTATCTACCCCCACCCCGGAGAAACATTCTCGGGGATTTAGCAGATTTTTTTCCTCAAAAGGGAATAATGGCTACTAAGCCTGCATTTCACTAGCTTAAAAATTACCATCTTATGGGTCCCACGAGCCGTTTAATAAAACTAGCTTGCATCAAATTTGAAATTGTGTAAATAATGATCAAGATCCTTTTACTTGTCATACTTGTAATATGAAACTTAATTTTGTGAAGGTTGTTTTCAAAGTTGTCTTTCAGGCTAAAATTTGAGGAGCTTTTGCTTGAAGTGTGAATCAGTCAGCAACAATGGTGACACCTGTCTACTAGGATAGTCTGTTGTTGTAATAGAAGATTTAATTGGACCAAATGGAATGAAGAAAAAATATTTATGCAGTCGATCTCGAATTTGTTGGAAACAATGGTTAGTTAATAGTTGTTACAGGAGACTCATTTGTTTTCGTTTAACCTACAGATATTCTATTTGATTTCTATTTTGTGCAAATTTTTATGATCACCTTCTCAAAGGCATTAGCAGATTCATGAACAGCCTGCAGTTTCTGCAAATCAGAGAACTTAAAACATGGGATAGTATATATTATATATAGAGGTTAATGAGCTTGTAATAGTACAAGTTTCAGTTCTTTAATGTATATTTTTTTTCAGTTCAAGATAGACAAATATTATTCATTAGCGTCGGCTGCAAGAACATTTACAATGCTTGTTCAGTGGCTATCAAACCAGTCCCAGACATTACAGTGAAATCAGGAGAGAGAGCTAATTTTGCAAGCACATGAGCCAGCCTCTTTAGCTTCCCTTTGGATTGAACAGCATCGGAGGTCAGTGAACGAGGCTATCATTTGATATTGGATGAAGAACTGCACTTTCTGCCTGTAGAAGGTAGGTTTTCATATCTATCAGAATCGATTTTTAAGAAGCGTGAGAAATGGTGGGGAGGTCGAAAGGCTAATCAATGTTGGTTTAGTAGTCGATAGACTAAGAAAGAAAAACACCCCATCGATCTAGTGAATAAGATTCTCTTCCACACGATGTTGTTTAAGAAGTGCCAAACAATTTCTGACGTCAACAACTTCCATACAAATCGAAACTAAGAACGATATTCAAACCAATATTAGATATAATATTCTAATGGGATTGATAAAAACAGATACATGACATGACATCTGTTCTATCGCCCTATTATTCTGCATGTGAATATTGTCTTCTTTGTAAGTTTGGTCTGTGATCCTTATCATACTATTCTCAATATTTAAATCTTAGAACTAAGATGTGCATTTGGGACATTATCCCGGAAAACTGCAAGAACCCTGAATGAACTTTTAGCACTGTACAATGTTAGACGAGTCTCACATACAAATTGTGAAACAGTGGAAAATCTTCCAACAACAACACACTCTAGTGTTATGTGTTTTTATATGCATTTATTCGAGTTTATATTATTCATATATTATCTCATTTTTGCCAAAGGATGCAACCACCAGCAAGTTCGACATTCGTTTAAATAAACGAGCACACATATTGTGACTATTGAACCTTCTGTAAGGATGCTGGTTTCTGTTTTGTTAGGTATATTGGCTGAAAGGACCACAATTCCATTAATGACATTCAGGATAGGATTAAACATGGTCGATAGATTTACTGATGATACAGTGTGTATCTTTCCATCCATAAATTAAATAGCTGTGGAGTGGACATTGTAAGTTACACCATATAATTTCACTGCTCAAAAACTCTAGTGGCTCTGGAAATTTTGGGACCATTTTATTTACTTTGCCTGCCCATCTATTAGATTCCACACATTTAGCCATCAAGCGGACCATAGCGATGAATACCTTTATTCGGTTGAAAAGTCGTGTTTGTCATTCATCGCAATGTTCCCGAGTTGTGGACTCATGTTCTTAATTTCAAAACGTGGACCCAAAGTTATAATCTCGAGTGTTATCAATTCTAATTCGGAACATACAATGCATAAGAAGTTATCAGAATCGATAATGAGAAAGTAGTGTACAAGGCAGGGCAATCTACGTTAACCATCAACCAAGGCACGCACCAGCCACCATTACTATCCCTAAATTTTCACCTGTCGTTCAGCCCTAAAATCACCTGGAGAGGGTGAATACATGAATAACGTGGAATTAAAATTACTAATCTAAAGCAAAAAGTCACTTTTTGATTGTTCTAGATATTTAGTCAATCAAGTCAAGTTATCCTATACTAAAGTGTCACAATAATAAATAAAATAGTAAAAATAAAAGATTTGTTGACGGAGAAAATCCTTAACGAGTAAAAACTCCGGGACTAGTTTTTACTGTAGACAATACGAACTTACAATATGATCCAATCTAGAAAACTAATAGACTCACCGATCTAATTCTTGCAATCTTCAAGACCCGCTGGAACGTGCTTCACTCACACCTGCTCTCCATCTTCTGGAATTGTCTATCTCCCGTGAATCACCAAGATCACCTTATTCTTGTACTCTTCATGTACTTCTGGTTCAACCTACCTCAATTTTCAGCAATCCCTAAAAGCTATTAAAAAGTATCTTTCAGATTATATTTAGAAAGTTGGTGTTTTAGATTATTTAAATTTGATGTTTTTCTCAACTTGTAGTCGATTGATTTTAAGAATCAAATGTTTAATCTCAATGTTTTGATGTGTTCTTGGATCTTGGAATGATGTTATGCGGATGTAAAATAATGATCAACCACTAAAAAAAGTACTAGACATTGGATATTTATAATACAAGGTATTTAAGTAGTATAAAAAAGATAGAACTCTTGAAAATCACGAACTAGAATTGTATGTATAATTTGCTCGAGCACCAGGCTAGTGACAGGTGAGCGAGATGTGTGTCGCTCGAGCGATAGGCATGCGACAATGATTCTGCTTTTTCAATTGAGCATCAGCTAGACGAGATGCTAACGTAAATTCGGCGACTCTTTCTCCTTATTTTATACTCGAAGATCAAATACTCCTAGTTCATTTATACAACCCTTCAAAAGACTCATTGATTTTTACAATTCTTTTGTAACAATCCTATTTTATATAATTATTTTTTTGTCTAAAAAATTGCCAATACAATATAAATCCTAACAATTTATATCATACTAGACTTTGTATGTATGCTAGATTTTACTTTTGTAAAAAGTATTTTAAGAGTTTATAAATGAGCAACCGTACGTACTATTTACCTCGTCTGGTACTTGACTATCTTGTGTACAAAACTACAAATTCATATTAATTTCTTCATTGATTTTAAAATGAAAAATAAATAAAAAGGAAGAAGATAGCTAGGTAAATCTAATTTAAATTGGAGAGGTTCAAATTTCATATTAGTACTTTCACAGGGTACAAGTTTCCAAATTACAACCAAACACCACTGCGAGGAAATCAAACTTTTTCCGCAGATTTACATAATCTAAACCCAAGTCTCCTCATGGGTTCTGAGTTAGCCAGTCAACAGTTGTAAAAATATTACTTTAAATGTACAAATTACAGAAACAGTAAACTAAGCAGCGGCTTCTTGATCTCTCTCTTGCAGTAGCCTGAAAATTAATTCCATCTTAGCATTGATGTTAGAGACTGAAAATCATCTTCATTACAAGGAATTGTGAGTCCCATATCATGATCAAATCCAAATTCTTCTTCGGCACGTTGCAAAAGAATCTGAAATTCAGGTTTACTCAAGAATGAAATTGGAACAATGTATCTGCTTCTGTTATCACCAACATACACTACAAAATGCCCTTTTGGGACGTCCATAGGAAGCCCCTCTTCATCATAACCTGCATGTTTCTTCCTTAAACTCGAGCACCTCTTCATAATCTGCTTTATAACTGCTGCTTGTGACAATTTGTTCAATTTTCTGATGGCCATTTTTCGATTCTTAATCAGTGAAGAAAGAAAAAGGTGATCAAATTTTTTCTAACAATAGACTGGTGTGGTGGGAATGAAAGGGTGACAAAAAAATGGGGTTATATATATAAAAGAAAAGAATTCCATGTGCGGGTAGTTGGGGGAGGGTGGGAGACCAGGGGTAGTTTAGGGTACTGTAATTTAGCTGAAGAAAAACATGTTGGGAGCCAATGTTCTCAGTTTTATTAACCCATGTTGCCTTTCATTAGGACATACTGTCCCTTTTTTCATCTATACCGATATGTTGTCTTCTTTCAAGTAGAGAAACATCCTCAAAATTTAGCAACACTTTAAAGAATTGCTCAAACTTGTGCCAAAGACAGCGTAAATGTGTAATCTCAAGATAATGGGAAAGTCACTTGTCCTCTGAATTATGTCTCAAATGCATTTAGAAATTTTATTTTCATGATTCAGTTTAATGTATCAAACACGTTGGAAAGACGTCCCAAACGTTCATTATGTTTTACTTCTGCAGTCTTTTCTTAATTTATTTTTTTCTGGTTTGGGTATAAATATTCAATTTGTATTATTCTATGTGACTTGTGCAAAAGATTATCTATCCTGCCTAATTCTATTACAATCTTATCTTTGGGATCAATTAACAAATTTAGGTTTGTACTATGAAATTAAACAACAGACGAAGGAAAATACAAAAACACGTGCAACCACTAAGGCATTCAAGTGCAGGAGTTCATTGTTTCATAAGATTGTCATTTAATAGACAAGATTGACCTCGGCGCAAAGAATCTGAACTGAATAATTTAATCAACTCCTTATCTCTACATTGTACTAATTAACAAAAGATGAAAATTATGCATTTTTGAACAAAAAACTAGAGCACATTAGGCTCATTCAAATCTTATTTTTTTTTGGGATAATTGCAGCAGCGGTACCAAACCTTTCATTTAGTAGCAGACTTTGTCCAAACCTTTCATTTGTGCCACCCACGGTACCAAACCTTTCATTTTTGCCACCAATGGTACCAAACCTTTTAAAATGTCTGTAGCTGNTTTGGTACCGCTGCTGCAATTATCCCCCTTTTTCTCAAGTATTTATATCGGTCCTAGTAATATTTGAAAATAATATACTTTTAAGTATAATATATTTACGCAACAGTAATAAGAGTTATTGGATATTAAAGGTTTGTAACTCTCATTCTTATGAAATAACTATTTTTTCTGGATCATGCTACATGTATCGAATTTTTTTATCGAATTTTTACCTATTACTCATAATGGGGATGAGGACCATATTGTCGAAATTTTCAAATACACGTGGACTTCGCATATTATGTGAAAGGGGGTAATCCATTATGTACAAAGACCAATGGATTAACCATTTTTTCTTGACAATTACTAAACACGTTTAGAAAGGAGCTGACAAAGAATAATAAATGGAAAGCTTTAAATCAAGAAAAAATATTAAAAAAAAGTTGAACCACAACCTTGAGGGCCCTCCACCGCTCCGTCCCTAGAGTATCGTGGATGAGGTAAATTATGGGATGTGCCTAAATAGGTCAGGGTACAAGAGTTTTCATATTGGTGCCCACAAAGATTACAATTTCAAACCTTATTAGAGGTAAGAATCGAACCCTGATACTGCGGCTGTCAGCTCAACTGAGACTACCTCACTTCTATTATTTGCACCACTAAATTATGCCCCGAGGACTTTAAATCAAGAAAAACTATTGCCCACCAAACTGAGTAAACTCAGCAGTCAAACTCAAATAAAATAAAGAATCCGAAAAGCACTAAAACCAATACTTTATTTTTCTGGCTGGGGTCATAAAATACCCAAATTCGAAGGCCACCCCATGTTCTGTGAATGAAATTTGTTGATGACTGTGAAATACAAACAGTGAACAATAGCCCCACCATCTTCATGAAAAGGCATGCAGTTGGTACCCTACCTAATCACCAATCTAAGAGGATAGTTTACCCGTCTCGTCTAGAAACTTAAATTGATAAAAATAGGACACTTTTATTTATTTAAATTTAGTTTTTTCATCACGTGCGAATCGGTTTCTTATTTTTCCATCAAAATTGTGACATTAGTATGAGTAATTACAAAACATGATATGAAGCTTAGCTCTGCTTAATATTATGTAAAGCTTCAAATTATGTCTTCAAAGCCTATATCTCTCCTCTTATTGAAAATTTCTAGCGTCTCTTGTATTTTCATGAAATAAATCAAATAGTTTCCTTTCGACACAAAAATGTTGTCTTAAGGTACAACTTCGAACAATTAATAAGATCGTCAATGCGTATCCTTGCAAGTCTTAAATCTTGAATTCGAATTAGTGTTACAATATCGTCTTCTCATGTATCTTGTATAGGAAAATGTTAAAATAATATTATAAAGTCGATAGGTTTTCCATTTATTGTAAGACAAATTACACATAATTAACCAACTATTGTTTGAATATAAAATGATCAACACTTGAAATAACTACTATGAACATATTTCAACTTGGCTCGTGTTTTTAAGAGTTTATTACCTAATTTGCATCCTCTCTTTTTCTTTTTCTTTTTTTTTTTTTTTGGCAAACAATTTTGTTCAAGAATGGATAATTCACTAGTCGCGTGCAAAGGAAAAAAAATTATTTATCAAAATATTTTTGAAAATTAAGCCACTGTTTGGTACACATTAACTACTCATTTTTAACTACACATTTTTAACTACACATTTTTTAATAAAATAATATTTTTCATCACATCAATAATTTTTTTTTCTTTTTCAACCATACATCCTCCATCAATCTATTATTTCATAATATATTATTCCAAAACAATGTGACTCAAACAATACAGCTCACCCATGAATCCGGAGCACCAAAGGACTTACAGACGTACCCGCGACCTTTTCATATATCCATAACACGTGCAGCATCTACATAGAATATTATGGTATATTTGACCGGGTTTTTAAAAAGTCAAAGAATGCTTCTAACACTAAAAAATTACTTCTAAATATGTTTGCATAATTTTTAAGTAATTTGTCGGAAAAGCTTTTAGAGGAAATTAACTTAAAATAACTTTCTTAAAAATTTTTTTTATAAGAAATAAAAGTAGAAATAAAAGTCATGTCAAACGAGTTCTTAGCTATAATAAACAAAATATTAACTTAAAAGAAAAACAGCTTCTGATAGTATGGTATTACCTAAAGACGTGTGTGTCTAAATCCATGTAAAGGGTTGAAAATGAGTTGACTATTCTTCTACCAAAAGCCCATGGACCGTATTTGACATAATCCCAAATTGAGATTTGGTATGGCCATTGGGCCTTAAAGTCTTGTACAATTCATTGTTAATAAGAGTTGACTGGGATCAAGGTATTGGTGAACCACTAATGCTACTCAAACAGAGGCTACTGACAGGGAAATAAAAAGGGGCTGAGTTAGATTCACCTGAACACGAGTTGCATACAATTCAAATCAAGGGTTGAGGTGTGTATCCATCTTAACCCTAGTTTAATTCCTTGTCAGTTGTCCCTGTTTGAGTAGCATCTCTCATTGGTAAATAGGGTGTTCAAACGAGTCTCTATTGAATCGATCACCTTCTATTTGTTCCAAACATATTCTTGAATAAATTTGAATAAATAGGGTATTTCGTTAACTCGTCTGCTTATGCTTGCACCAAGAACATCATATGGACAATTTTTTTTATATTTTTTAAAAAAAGATAGAGAGTCGTTGGAGGAAAAATGATAATTTCCTTTACATTAATTGACAATAGTTGTTGGACAAGGTCACCCAAATTGTGTGTATAGTTTCCGTGGTACAATTTGTAAACAATCAACACTTTCTTTAGTTAATTGCGTGGCTTTTCAATTAGGGTACCGTACATGTCATTTTTACTTACTATTTCTATGTGTTCATCTAAATAAAAATAAAAGTTGAATTCAAATTAGTTGATATAAATTTTAAAAAGATTCCCATTTTATATCTTGAAAACATTCCTCATTGTGACATTTTTCAGCTACAGAGTCCTATCTTTGAAATAAAATCAGTTGATTGGCTAACATAAAATTTTGTCACATAAACCATAGAGTAGACTAATGAGTTACAATGCGTTATATACGTGACACACAGTCATATGCCGTCACCACCAAAACAGCTGCCATTTGTAACACTCAAGTCTTACGCAAATAGAATTCAATGTTGTCCTACTACCAGTATTGCCACAATTTATAGCATATTGTATTATATTATCACTACCACCGCCACAGCCACTACTTGTATTATACTACGTTACACCAAGTGCCAAAGCCACAATCCACCACCATCTACGCCACTAGACCACTGCTGCTACCATCGTCATACCATTGAAGCCCGCCACAACAACCACAAAGCAATATTAGTTCAGGAATTCTTATCTGTGAGATATTAAGTAATAGTTGATCATAATATTGAATTTTAAACGAAAACGAGTTAAATCATGTGATATAGGCATAAACGTGCCCTCATTCCTTCATGTTAGATCATACGCGAACATAGATCGGCACTTCAAGTCCTTAAATATCATCTATGTTATTACTCTTAAGACAATATAGCCTACTGATAAATTAAGTTGTATGCAAAACTCAACTTAGTAATAAGTAATAACTAATAATTGCACATTATGTCATATATACTAGCTAGGCTATTTCAAATATGAATGTGGAGATGCAAACA
Organism: Fraxinus ornus; assembly: GCA_903798235.1. Taxonomy (NCBI): domain Eukaryota; kingdom Viridiplantae; phylum Streptophyta; class Magnoliopsida; order Lamiales; family Oleaceae; genus Fraxinus; species Fraxinus ornus. Next base: position 8,436 of record CAIGRF010043964.1, on the reverse strand, counting down.
TATTAATGTGCTCACCGTTTCACTCTCGCAAGATTGAAGTTGTGAATAGAATTTGATTGTTTCTTTATCCAAACATAGATGCATAAAATTATTCAAGACAAAACACACGTGCAAAAGAAAGACAGGAATTCGTATATCAACTAGGCGACGACATTTAAAAGTTTAGAGGCATATTCTTTACCGACATATCCTCTTTCAATTTCCTTAACCTTTTGCCAACTGAAAAATGGGATGATGCATGAAAAAGCTATTTCTAAGTGGACACAATCAAGAAAAAGCCAACATCATCCTTCAACTTCTTTCAATCAAGCTTTTATATTCTTGCTTTATACACACGAACACACGGAGAATCTAAACTCAAGATATTTGTCTAAAACTTCGCGATCACCCCCCTAAAATCTTACTTTTTAAATAATGCCGTGTTGAAAAAGTGCAAATAAAATCCCATAAATCGATTAGATACAAAGGAAATAATAATTTTGCGAAAAATTGAGCTACTCTTTTTAACAGATTAATCTTTTGAAATCGAACTTTAATCCCATCGACTGGTAAGCCCCAAGTTTAGCCGCATAGAATAGATCCCCATTTGTAGTCGAAGGAAGGTGTGGATACCAATTAATTGCGATAATCGAAAAAAATTATATATGGTTAGCTCTTGATGTAATGGAAGAGTTGGATTTTTTCGAGCCTGTGATCCTTCGTGGTTCAACGAAGGGGATGGACTTTAAGAAAGTGAGAACAAGATTCCTACTAAACATGATAAATAATGTTATATTAGACGAAGTGAACATGTGCATGCATTTATTTTTCTGGATCTATATGTTAGTCAAAAGAAGAAGGCCAATCCTATCATCCACCCGTGGGCATTGCAATCACAGCTTATATTTGTCGGACGGTGGGGAATTTCAAGGGGCCCTTCTTTTGCCTTTGTCAAGTCACAGCTAATGGCACATTTTGGCAAGAATTGAAATTTAATTTTGAAATTGTAACATTCTTAAAAATTTACCTTTTGATAATCTGAATGTTGTGTAATCTTATTTTTGTTCGTTTGACAACGAAATAGTAAAATACATTCGAGATTAAAGAATCTCGAGAGTAAACCTCAATTTTAGCTCTAAAGAATACATATTAACTTCGTATGTACGTAAAATTACGTACTAAATGAGTTTGACTCAAATTAATGGGATTAGAAGTCTATGAGCTAAATAAGAATTCTTCAAAAAAGTTTCATGACCGTGTTGTAAATTTAGAGAGTGTTTGATGAGGATTAAAATTAGATTTTTAGTAGATTGTGAATGAAGTTTTTGAAATGTGTAGTTGAAAATCTGTGGAACCCATGAAACATGTGGTAATTATTAATTGTTTGATTTTGACTTAGATTAAAATCTGATTGTAATTCGTACCAAACAAGGCCTTAAAGTTTAATCGGTGGCATATAAGGAAATGAAAAAGACATGTTTCTTAGAGAAAAGCCATTTGTACCCCGGCGTGTAATTTTACACGCCCGGGTACCCGCCCCACACATAAGTGAGGGGCCCACCGTGAATATAATAATTCTGCCCCCGCCCCCCCGCCCCCCTATTGTGAGGGGGGGGCAGTGGGGCCAGGTGACCGGGCTTGTAAACGCCCGGGTACATGTAGCAAGTCCCTTTGACATTTCATCAAATACCATAGTCTCAAATCAATCAACATTCTTTTACTAATCAAACAATATTACAAATTTACAGCACATGAAATACACACAAACATCATATAACTGGAAGAGTTTGAAACTGCCAAAGTGCAACATTAAAAAGTTTGAACAGAATTTATAAAAGAAGCAAGCATATGTATATGAAATGGAAAACAGAATTATAAAGCAAGGGTATTGTTCATGGCTCAACTTGATATAGGAGATTTGATGAGTGTTGAAACTTGAGGTAAGAGGCTGAGGAGTGCAGAAAGAGCTATCTCCGATTGCTTCGGCGGTATTCTTTTCTGGACACACAAGAGAGAGTGAGAGAGAACGGAAAGGTAGGAATTGCCCTTAAATCTGAATTTTTCCATTAAAAATAAAAATAAAATCTGGGCTCCTTTTAAATTGGCCTCATTTGCCTCTTGCCCAAAACCGGGCCTGGACCGATCCTTTGAGAAAATTTGAGTTGATGCTTAGAAAATATACCAGAAATGCATGGAATAACAGAATAATGTGTATATAAATATGAGAAAGCTGACATCATATCTATCATCGTCGAAATTATACAGGAAAATGTTTGAGAAAAGCTCCACCATCAAAGGACAAGAAACAATTCCCCATGTGATCATATACAGAAAAAAAATTCACCTTTCCTATATTTTCCTTCCAATTTTACTAAATCCCACCCCCCCGGGGGGGGCCATTGCTATCCAAACACATTGTAATCCACCTTTTTATAGGCAATTTCCCTATTTGACTAACCAAAGCTGAGGGTGAAGAAAAATGAACAAGCCCATATAAAATGCAGACGAAGAAATGATAAATTATATTAGTAATTGTTATAAAAATAATGTCTCGTGAACTTTGGGTCCACAAATAAATAGCGTTAGGTCCCCTGGCGGCGAGAGAGGCTGACGAAAAAAAGCTGCCTTTGGGCTTTGTGATGGCTTGGAGGAGACTACAGTTTTCTTTCAGGGCAATGGAAATGTGAGGAAGAGATGTTTTTTGTTTCAAGGCTTTTTGTCGGGTTGGGGCGGATTTATAGGGTAACCCATAACCCGACCCAACCCGGCGGAAAAGGGCAAATAATAACCCGAAACCAACCCATTTCACTGCAAAACCCGACCCAAATCGCTCGGTTCAGTCGGTTTGAGCGGTTTGGGTCCTTTTATGCCCACCTCTAGCTGCAATCATGTCTGTGTAGCTGCTGCCTGCTGGATATCATCCTGGCCACCTTGCGATTGCATGGAAGGATCCTTGCAATAGCAAGGTCTTCCTTTTTGCTTTTCTTCCATTTTGGTCCTTGAATTCCTTTTTTGGTGTAGCTCAAGTCCGTCCTTGTTTGAATTAAAGGTCATCCTTCAGGTTTCATTTTGTATGATATTGTATCTCTGATTAAAGTCGGTGTTGGCACATGTCGTTTTATTCCCCCACAAGGGGAACAATGTGATACATAATCTTGCTTCATTTGCTACGAAGTCCCCGATTGATTGTATTTAAATTGATTGTGTATTCCACTTTTTATTTAACCTGCTGTTTTGGGTGACATTATTGAATGAAAGCTTAGTTCGATTTAAAAATGAAAATATATCAAATCTCTGCTCTTCATCACTGTCTATCTAATGCTATTTTTGCCTGACCTTATTCTTCAGTATACTTGAATAGAGAATTCAAAGTCTCATTTGGTCAAGGCAATCTTCACTGACTATCAAAATGGTGTCAATTTGATGCCCTGAACGGATAAGTATGACAATGTATCCATTTGACAGAAAGATCAGTTTTTCTACCGGGATGTTTCGAAAGCAATTCCATTGTGTTCAGCAACAAATTTTAAGAATGTATAATTGTGGCCATTGCATACTATGTGTTTTGAATATCATCTGCGCTGTCTTTAGGCTTCTGCCTCTATTCTTTTTTGGCTACGGTTTTAGGTAGATGGTGAAGGAGGCTGCAAACGAGGGACGACAATACAATAAAACCAAGCAGAAATAACCTTAACCAACGTAGATTTATCAAACCAAACACTGTTAAATAAATTTTCAAACTTGGCAATTTACAGATTATGCACCTATTCTCAGAATAATAATAATCCTTCCTAGAGATGCAACTAATTCAACTATGGGCACCAATCTCAGATGGGTGCTAGAGTCTCAATGAATTGGTAAGCATCAGAACATCCAAATTGCAATGAACCCGGTTGGTAAAATTCCTCCGTTCTCAAGTCGACAAGCACCTCAAAACTCTTGGTATAAAACCTGTAAGCCATAATCTTGCCCGACACATGGAACACCAGGGTGGAATCCTTTTCACTCTCTCCTCTAATGATATCCAGAACACTAACCGCTTGACCACTAATCACAGCAAATGCAGCTGGAATTGTACTCAGATCAACACTGTACTTGAGAAACCAACCGTGTTTGTCCATCCGCATCTCCCAAACCGATAAAAATTTCGCTTCAGACAGCAAAAGCATCACGTGCAAATGGCCATTTGATTCTGTGAGGAAAGTTTCGCTTCCTGCCAAATATGTCCTGATGGAACCGGGGAGAGCACCAGTTTGCTTTTCAAGAGTGCCATATTGGAGATTAAAATGAAACATTTCTCCAGTCGGTCTAATCCAATGAATGCAATTTTTCCAGTAAACCCCATTGCAGAATTTCGTGTCATATGGAACCACAAAATCCCCCCAGCGGTTCCATGTGCAAGTCTTGGAATCATACACTTCAATCTGATACGAAAACATTGAATATTCCGTAGTCCTCAGGCAAACAACCTTATAATAGGGTGATTTTGAAGGATCGAAGGCTAAGCTAAGTCCCAAAACAGTTGTACCTGCATTCTTCTCATCACTGTACAACACTATTTTCCTCGATTGCCTAGTGATTGGATTGTATATCAAGTAGTCCTCAACGGCGGTTTCTGGACTAGAACACTTGAGCAATAATAACCCATTGCAGGATCGCAGGAGTTTAGGGCTAGAAAACGGAAAATCATATGGGAGGAATGTATTACCTTCAGGGTTAAAGTAAAAAAAAGGGGATGGGGTGGCACGCAGGAGGAGATACGTCCGGGTATTGGGACGGTGGAGTTGGTGGCGGAGCGTGTGAAGTTGAGAGAAATAAGGAGTGGAGATTAACACGTGCCAATTCTTGCTTACCAATTTGCATTTGACTAGGGATTTTATGGGGAGGCGGAGAAGGATTTCTATCAATATCTGGTCGTTACCAGCGATTACAGTGGCGGACGCCATTTTGAGATTGATGCGCTGTGTTTAGTGTTTGGTAAATGGGCAATTGGTGATTGAAGATACTATGAACCAATTATTGTGCATGTTCAGGTGAGTTAAATCTTTCACTGGTCAATGTACTTTACAGCTCGTCACGGTTTGCTCACTGAACTTTACTAAGCTTCCCAATGGTCATTGAACTTAGCTTCGTTGCACTAAAATGGCCATTGGATGGATACCGCTTGTTCTTGTGCCTAAATGGACGATGGAAATGTGAGTTAAAATTGTCCACATTTTAAGTGAGTTACACACATTGATACCAAATCATCTAAATGAACCCTTAGCTATAGTAAAATAAAAAACGTGTTCCGTTAACTCATATCAAAAGATGCAAAACACCACCTCCACACAGAAAAAGAAAGAAACAGTAGCCCTAACCTCAAATCCATTTCATTTTTCACGTCCTAATTTCAGCTGCAAATTGGAAAACCCAAAAACAAGCTCAAAAGAACCTTAACCCAAATCCATTTCAAACATCCATTTTGAATCGGTTTGCGGTAGGTGAAATTGGCAACTAATATTGCGCACAGAAGGTCCACTTCCACTAAAGGTATTCCATGTTTGCGTTTAATTTTTATAAAACTGAAGGACTGTTGATTTTAAACTGGGCAATGGAAGCTCTGGAATAGTGAATTTAGCCATATCCAGAAGCTAGAGCTCTCAAATTCATTGATGATCGTAAAATCTTGTGGGATGTCTCTGATTCACTTATGAACGAGAAATTGATACTTGATGAGCTTAAACAGGGGCGGAGCCAGGATTTGTTGTCGGGGGGACACAACTTATCGATGTCGAACGTCCGAATTTTTGTCATGGATATAATGATAATCAAAATATAAAATAATAATACGACAATATTAAAAAAGACATAATTTATAAAAAGACATAATTCAGTTAGCAATACCGAATTTCAATTCCGTGAATTTCTACTGCACACAACACACAACAATACCCAAAATTATATCAAGCTTACTAATTCACAATTCACAAATCACAGACATCAAACATTCAGAGTTCAGACAACAATATTATCTCAATTTTACACGCCCGGGTACACGCCCCTCACATAAGTGAGGGGCCCACCGTGGCCCCACGGCAAATATAATAATTCTGCCCCCCTATTGTGAGGGGGGCAGTGGGGCCGGATAATCGGACGTGTAAACGTTCGGGTACCCATATCAAAGCTCTTTTTCTTATCAAAGTAGGAAACTATAATTTCTCACTTATTTTGCAACAAAAATGTCAAGGAAGAAAATTCTGTTTTGCAAAGAAAAAACACTTTTATAGTAAATAGGAAATAGTAAAACTTATAAAAAGTCTTTTCCTATATATATATAAAAAAAAAAAACCTAAACATGCATTGAATAACAGTGTCCGTACAGCTAAAGACACGGCAGAGAAAAATGGCAGCGACAATTGTTTTAGAGAGAGAGAATTTTTTAGGGAGAGAAAATGAAAAAAAAATATATATATAGAAAAAAATTATGTGCCTATTTGACGTGTACTTTGAGGTCTATGTTGAACGTTTTACTTTTGTGTAGGCAGAAGAAGTGAGTGTGAAGAAAACATTGTACTTTAAGATTTTCTTCACTAATAAAGTCTTCCTTTTTTGTGATCGCCGCAGGTTTGCCTAACCACGTTAACTTGGCATTTTTTCTCTTTCTAGTCCATTTTGTGTTTGTCGATTCTGCTATATTTAGTGGGATTTTTTTAACAAGTGGTATCGAAGCTCTAGTTACAAACTTTGGTATATTCCTGCAAAGATGATGACAATTTTCAAGTTTGAGGTAGCGCGATTTGATGGGGAAAAAGTAATTTCAATAACTCACGTAATATTGTTCAAGATGTTCTCATGCAATAAAGACTTTACAAAGCATTGGTGGGTAAGATGCTAAAAGGGATAAAAGATACAGTCTCGAAAGAACTAGAAGAAAAGAAAATCAGCACCATCAGATTGACTGCTTTTCGAGGCAAAGTATAGTACTTTGAACGATAAATCTCCTTCTAAATTATGGAAAACTTTAGAAGGGCTATATATGTCTAAGTACCTAATAGACATGCTATTCAATTGCATGGGAACAAGTTCGTCTTCAAAGTATTTTTTCTTTTCAACATTTTTTTTTATTAGAACTTTTATTAAGGTTTGGTGGTATTTATCATGTACTTGTGAGATTTGAGACATTTGAAGGATATTTTCCATTCTTCAGTTATTATATGAAAGCAAAATTACATGAGCTGAAGATTGGAATGTTATTAAATATTGATGTTAAGATTCAGAACGAAGATAAAACGATTATTTTGATGTCCTCCTTGCCTAAGTTATATGAAACATTGGTGATCATGTCAACAAGCTTCGTTATTGACAATCAACATTAAGAAGACAACTAGTTTGTTGAGTGAAAATCGAGTTCTCTTGGCAATGTTTGAGACAAGGTGTGATAGAATCATAGAGTTGAATAATGAGGAACTAATTTTGATAAGAGGATGATCATTCCCACTTTCATTTCAAACGAGACGTGAAGTGTTACGATTGTCACATGAATGAGCATATTAAGAGAAGTGTCATGAGCAGAAGAAATATCTTGAAGAGGAGGAATCAAAATTGTCATGAAGCTTTAGATTTTTCAAATGTGGTAGATGATGACTATTGTTTTAAAGATAATGTTATACTTGTTGCTGATTATGGAAGTGCAGTAATCTCTTGAATTTTAGATTGGGATGTTCGTACTTCTCGTACGAGGAGTGGTTCAAAAATTATAAGCCATGTGATGTACGTAAGTGATGATGGCTAATAGCGAGAAACTTGAAGTTAAGGATATAAATGCGATAAAGGCGAATATGTTTGATGGAGCAACGCAGATATTAAGTCATGAATATTTTGCATGCGCCAGTATGATAAATGTGAAGAATAATTCAGTGTCTATAATGAGAGTTAAAAATAATGACGAATTGTACATATTTATATGGAAGACAGGTTCAAGTGGAGCAGTGGCATTGAAATTGTACCGAGGTGGAGCTATGATGATCGAGTCGAACATAGTTTTCGGTGTTGTCAAAGATTGTGAAGTGGCCAAGATGAATTCTGTGGCTAATGATGAAATGATTAAAGATCGAAGTTCAAAGGTGTAAAATTGTAGAGTTACGTTTAATGTATCTTTGAATTCAGTTTATGTTTATGACAATTGGTCAATGAACGGTGGCACCTACCAGTAGAGGGGTGCTAAGATGGGTGTCAATGTGTGCCGTGAATTAGAGATTTGAGTATAAGATTAAAAAACTATTGGACAAAATAAATATTCTCTGAAAGTTCAGTGATCACATGATAAATTAAAAGATCTAACCGTATAAAAAAGGCAATTTTCTTATCAAAGCGGTAGGCCGTAATTTCTCACTTTTAATGTTAAAAAAAGATAAGGAAGATAATTTTATTTTGCAACGAAAAAGGATTTCCATAGTTGTTTCGCGTGTTTTTAAT
>CAIGRF010043939.1:18174-32246 GCA_903798235.1 Fraxinus ornus | reverse complement strand
CCATATCATACACATTTGACTTCTATCCATTGCTAAACAGTATATTACTCATTCTTCCTTTTTGCCATTAAATGGGGAGAATTATAAGGTAATGGGTTGAGGGTAATTGTGTAATTTGAATTGAAAAAAAACATGGTATTTTTTGGCACACTTCTCAATGGGTAATGAAATTTTCTGAATAAAGAAAATATTTCATTAGAATTTATACAGATTGTAAAAAAAAAATAGGGCCTACTCCCATGTGTGTATTCTGTGTGTATTCTAGTTTTTTTTTGTCTGTACATATAGTGCATGTTCGGTAGAGATTAAAATTCAATTAAAATTGAAAATATAGTTGTTATTGGGTTCCATTCGTCTAATAAAAGTCAACAATAACGACTAATTTTTCAATTTTAATCTGATTTTAATCTTTATCGAACGGGCCCATAATGGTTATAGAGCCCGTTTGGTAGAGATTAAAGTTGAAAAATTAGCCATTATTGTTGACTTTTATTAGATGAGTAGGACCCAATAACAACTATATTTTCAATTTTAATTGAATTTTAATCAGAACCAAACAGGCTCCTAGTAATTTTCTTTTCCTGTTCATCTAACACATTATGTGGACAGATTTCAAATTTTTAATTCATGGTGATGATCAGCCTGCTAAAGGTGACGTTCTGACTTTACTGATAAATGGCTACCACCATAATATCTCCCTCTCCCTCTCTGACTTTACTACCATTCTTCTTTTAAGGCTTGTTTGGACCTGATTAAAATTTAATTTTAATATAAAGCAAGTTAAACAATCAATATCAACCACATCTTTAATGTATTCCACTCTTTTTAACCACACATTTCAAAAACTTCTATCACAATCCACTTAAAATCTGATTTTAATCTACACCAAACACCATCTTTTCACAACTAACATGAAATTTGAATTTCTTTCCATATTTGTCTATCAAACGGACCGTAAATGATTTATCCCAGTTGCATATACGTGGGATATGTAAAAACAAGGAAAATGCATCCAAAGGTGGAATTAATAAAAAAAAAAAAAAAGCACTAGAAGTGGAATTAATAATAAAAAAAAGTACTAGAACAACTTTATAATGCAATTTCTTCTTCACGTGCGTATATAATTAATTAAATAGTGTATTCCCTTTCAAGAACAAAGAATCAAGAGAACTCATTGGCCAAAGAGATGATTCTAGGCCTTCAACAAATTGTTTGCCATTCTATATATCTTGCACTCATTTCGTATGTGCATAATATTTTTTTATTTTTTCAAGAAAGAAGTATTTAGCCAGTGGCACACCGAAAGCGCTTTAGTGGATCAAGTTTTGTAAAGTGGAACGTAAGTCAACCAACTTGTACAAACATCTCTTCACCCTAAGTGATTTATCCCAGTTGCACATACGTAGGAAATGTAAAAACATGGAAAATGCATCCAAAGGTGATTACTTGGTGGATGGAAAATCCGAGGTCCCTATTGTCGATTCGGTGCATTGGCCAAATGATAAGTGTAACAAAGAAAATTCAAAGTTCGAGGACCAGAGCGAAAATATTCAATAGTTGACTCGGACAATAAAACGATGATTGGAGATTACATAGGATCAATTGGAGGTTAAAGGAGTGAAACATAGTCAAGGTATTTTCACAAATCAATTTTGAACCCAAAAAATTGTGCTCGAGATTTTCTGTCTTATTGAGACCCATTTTTTCGTATATCAAATGTTCAAATTGAAAAAATAACATTTATAAAATAATTATATACCTTTGAGTTATCTCTTCAGTGCACTTTGAATTTTCTCAATCTAATATGGAGAAAGAAAATTATGATAGAAAAAATGAAAGCAGTTCAATGCTGGAAAATTAGGTGATGCGCACGAGAAAATTAGGCGCATTGGCTTGACTAAAAATCAAGAGTAATGCTACAGGAACATGCTAGGTTACCTGTAGCATTATCCGACCCCACGCCCCCCACTCACAATGGAGGGACCCGATCCATTATTTAATTCACCTCGTGCCCCCTCATTGTGAGGGGGGGCGCAAATTCCAAAAATCAAACGTGAGGGGGGCGTAAATTCCAAAAATCAAACGGGACTATCTATGGTACAATTATTGCAACACTAATGTTTCCCACCTACTTCCCACGTTGGAAATTTGTGAATAATGCTACCTACTACAAAGTTGTAATTTCGCAGTCTGTTGGCATTAAGAACCACACGATATTAATTATCGTTTTTTTTTTTTTTTACTTACGTGTTTCAGTCAACTTCATGTTTCCCCCCGCTCTCATGTGCACAAGCCTCGTGTGAATAAAAAAATCCCAAGCATGGTCCATGATATGTATATATTGACACAGTAAATACGTTCATCTGCAATTCAATTTCTGGGGTTGATTATAATGAATTGGATAGGGTTTTATGGACTTCTTCTTCTTCTACTACTCTTCAACAATGGAGCATCACAAGAAATAATCAAGACTCTTCCGGGTTATGAGGGTACTCTTCCATTCAAACTCGAAACTGGGTTAGTTCCTTCATTCCTTGTTTTCCTTTAGATACATAGTACTAGACTGTTGACAAGATTTTAACTTAAGTTTTCATTTTCAAAATGATTGATTAGATACATCGGTGTGGGAGACAATGATGAAGTACAACTATTCTACTATTTCGTTGAGTCTGAAAACAATTATAAAACAGACCCTCTTGTGCTCTGGATGATGGGTGGACCTGGTTGCTCTGGTTTATTTAGTATATTTTTTGATATTGGTAATCTCTTCTCTAGATATATATGTGAATTTTTTGAAAATTTCGAAAGATTTTGAGATGGAAAAACCAAAAACAAATTGAAGTACATGTTCATAAAACGTTGTCCTACAAGTGATATTTTGCTCCCTTTTAGTTTATGAGATGCTTCAAGGACTAGCTTCCATGGATTAATCAAGTATTTTACCAAAGCACTCTGTCAACCAAAGAAAGGAATAATGAAATTTTTGAAAATTATGAATATTTGGTTTTGAAATTGATATGCTTTTATAAACGAAGTTGGTGATCCTTATGTTACGTTTTATTTCATATTTTTGAACAACAATAAATATATATACGCATATATATATACATAATATATGGATACACGAGTGTGTGTTTTGAAGTTCCTGCGAGAGGCTAAAAGTGAGTGATAAAAATGTTGGAGCCTAACGTTCATGTTTGGTGGTTTGATAGTTTATTAGTTTAGATGAACTTGCTTGATATCTTAACAAATAACTAGTAGAGAACGTCGGTACGTACATCCTATTGAGTTAAGACAGTGAATATTATGTATTATTCATAAATAATTTTTCTTACTCCAAATTGAACTTTTACTGTGAGTATTTTTGACTTATAAATGATTTTTTTTAGTTATATATAATTTTATACATAAATATGATAAGTAAGTAATTTTATTGATTGGGGTGGGACCGGAATCCATAGCACCATCCCCGTGCAAGGATTTTAACCCAATTACTGCCTCACTCTCCAATTACTCGAGGGATCTGCATTCAATTTCCATCCCTATGTGAGGTTAGGTGGGCTGTGGCGGGGTGGGATGGGATGGAGTGGAGAGGGATTACACTTTCTATGCTAAACATTAGTATATGATAAAAATAATGTTAGTAGGTGATGGCTTATGACAAGAGGTGATATTTTTACGAAACTATGTATACAAAAATAATGGAAGTTTGAATACTGTGCGAGAATTATAGATAATAAAATTATATTTATTTCTATGACTGTGATGTTCGTTGATATAATTTTTGAGGTTTATGACTTAAATGTAATTAATAATATTCCCACACCAACTGGTGAGCTTGTGTGTAGGTCCGTTAACTTTTGATCTTGAAAATTTTGATGGAAGCTTACCATCTATTCTCCTAAATCCGAATTCATGGACAAAGGTAGAAAAATCTCTCGCATTTTCAAGTTGTATATGTTCTTCTTCTTCTCTCTCTCTCTCTCTCTACTTTGATAATATGGTTATATAATTTTCAGGTTGCCAATATTATATTCATCGATGCACCTGTTGGTACTGGATTTTCATATATAAACAATTCACAAGGTCACTCTTCCTCGGACACAAAATCAGCAAAAGATATTTACACATTTCTTAGGAAGGTTGGTCGAAATTATTTATCATAGATATTTTATTCTAGATGAAAATTGAGTCAATAGAAATGAAATACTATGTGGAGCTTACTACTATTCATTACACATTCGCACCTATATGCACTCCTTACCTTATTTTCGAGTTAGTGAATTAACAATATATTGATAATAATGCTATGCAGTGGTTATTGAATCATCCTATGTTTATCAAAAATCGTCTATATGTTGCGGGTGAATCCTATGCAGGCAAACTTACTCCAATGGTTTCCGTGGAAATACTACAAGGTAGTATATATAAAAAATGAAAAAAAAAAAAGAAACTTAAAAGATTCTATTTCGATATTTTCTTATCCACCAATTAAGCTTGAGTATGTAATGCAGGAAACGAAGCACAACTTCAGCCACAAATGTCCTTCCAAGTATTGACGAGCTCACACAAATATACAAATTTCTCCTTATTTAGTTTCCAACACTATAAAATATATATTTTGTGTTAATGATCGAGTACTTTAAAAATTGAAATAGGGATACATTATTGGCAATGGACTAACGGATCCAAACATTGATTTTAATGCACGAATCCCATATGCTCATCGCATGGCACTTATATCAGATGAATATTATGAGGTAAACTTTTTTATTCAAAAATGTTGATGATAAAATGCAACATATTGCATCTTGTTCTCATGTTATCACTTGACACAATTTCAGTTAGCAAAAATTAGTTGTGATGAGAAATATTACAATCCCGATCCAAATAATGTACAATGTGCATATGCCCTTCAACAGATCCAAGAGGTAACATTTCTTTTTATTTTACATCAGGTTTTTTTTTGTTTTGTTTCACATTTCTTTAACATTTTTTATGGTTGTAAACACTAAAAAAGTTCCATTGTATCATCAAATATTGCAGTGTATAAGTAATATAAACCAAGTTCAAATTCTGCAAGAAAACTGTGGAGGCACAACAACAAAACCATATGAATATTTTCGATGGCATCACACATTTCGGGGAGACAATTTAATTGACCATCTCCTCCTCCCAACAGCAGAACAAGAGTGTCAAGTTACTTAATTAACCCTCTCTTAATATTTATTTTTCTCCAAATTATGTTAAGACTTGGTCTTTCTTTATAAAAAAAAATTCGGTAGAAAAGAAGCTAAAAGTAACTTTTTTTTTTTTTAATCTTTGTCGTGCATCCTGATTTTCTCATGAACATGTTTCTTTCGTGCAGAATATTTTTGAAGTATCTGATTATTGGGCAAATGATCCGACTGTTCAAGAAGCTCTATATATTAGAAAAGTACGTTAAATAGAAAAAGATTAAAGATTTAGTATGTGTTATCATGTGCTAGCTGTCAACAAAAACAAAAACAAAATAAAAAACAGTATATGTGATCAAATATTACAGTAAACTCATGTTTGATCACTAGGGAACGATAACAAGGTGGAGAACATGCTATTTTGGAATACCCTATGAAGAGAATGTAGATAGTGCTCTTGAATATCATAAAATTTTGATCATGAAAGGATACGATGCTTTGGTATACAAGTAAGTCATATTATGTTCTTAAATAGAAATTGTGACTTAATTTGCTCAAAATATACAAATATGTAAATTTGGTTTATGTTGTCTAATTATGCTTCTTTTCTTTCCAGCGCTGATCTGGACATGGCTGCACCATATATGGGTCCTTTAAAATGGTTTCGCATTCTCAATCTGACTATTAATGATAGCTGGAAACCTTGGCTTGTTAATGACCAAGTCGCGGGGTTTGTTTCTTTTTCTTTTTCTTATGTGTATCATTTTATTGTTCTCAAAATCGCAATGTACTTTACCCTTTGTAGATACACACAGAAGTACAAGAAAAATGACTTTTGTCTCACATTTGTAACAATCAAGGCAAGACAAAGTTTGAATGCACTAGTTCTTACAAGGATTTGAAGAAAAAAACAAGAAATTCAATTGTGTTTAAAATTATTTTGCAGGGTGCAGGACATGTAGCATCATGGTATAAGCCTAAAGAAACTCTAGCGATGATCAGTCGATGGTTCTCTTGAACTTTATAGGTATGGATAGAAAAGCCTGTTTTGGGAGGTTTATTTGTCCTCTAATGCATCAATCGTGTTGGAAATTAATTCTCTTTTTCATTATAAAAATTGTGGTTCGTGCAAGTTTATTCGGCGTGAGAAATAAAGTTGTCCACATTATTGCTTTTCTCGTGTCTTTTGCTTCTAGTTATTGTGTATGGATGGAATGTATTCTACTTTTCCTTTCAACCGGAGTTTGTGGTGATTTTATAATGGGATATGTTACTGCTTATTTTTAAGAGTTGAGACGAGCATGGATTGGTTTTGAGCTCAACCCAAAACCAAAATCGACCAAGTCAATATGTTTATGCCAAACCAAACTGACCCAAGATGATTCTTAAATCGGTTTTGGCAATGAACCAAATCAAAAACAAATTTTACATTACCAATTTTCAATAT
The DNA here is from genome assembly GCA_903798235.1 of Fraxinus ornus. Taxonomy (NCBI): domain Eukaryota; kingdom Viridiplantae; phylum Streptophyta; class Magnoliopsida; order Lamiales; family Oleaceae; genus Fraxinus; species Fraxinus ornus. Next base: position 25,622 of record CAIGRF010043939.1, on the reverse strand, counting down.
AGAAGCACAAAAGAATATGTAGATTTTTATAAACTTTGAAGGTTGCATAATGATCATTTTTTCACCATTAAATAAACATCATGGGCCCCACATGATTAGACCAAAAAATTAATTTCCTTTTTTTTTTTTTGCTTAAAGTTGGGAGACGGATTTTTTGCCTATTTTTTTGTGAGTAAAGACAAAGCGTAATAAAATTCTAAACATAGTCTATATTTTTATCAACATTTTGAAAATTGATCCAACATCGACCTGAAAAATATTATGGGTCAAAAGGTTTAATTAGGGTCGAAACAGATGCAATAAATATATATACATAAATAAGAAAAATAAAGGCAAAATGAAAAAAATGAATCAAAAATTCAATAATTGATTTTTTTGTCTTTAAATTTTTAAAATAAAAATAGCACATTATTTTTAAAGTAACCTAATATAATAAAATAGCTTAAAACTTTAAATGCTCGAACAGTGAACATGAGGTTGAAAGGGATTTCAGTCCCACGTCGGAAAATAAAGAAAATGGAAGGATTGAAAGTAGTGAACAAAAGTGGCTGGCAACTCTTTTAACCATAGCTTTATGGGCCTTATTTCAATTCTTTTTAATGAAAAACATAATTAAACCGGTAACACGGTTATAGGTCAACCGGTTTTGCAGTTGGTCCTCATTGTTGTTCGATTTTTCCCGATTTTTAATTCTAGTGGATTTTCGTCATGATCGAACCGAATTGATGATAAGTTTAAGGTTTTTTTTGGTTGAACCAGCTGTACTGACAATTTTAACAATGTTGATTTTTAAAGGTTTCCTTAATCATAATTTCATTACAATCAGCAAAGGCTTTATCCAAATGGGACTATGAAATAATTAATCTAGTAAGTTAATCTTGTTGGAAAATTTTCGTGTATGGAGTGACAAACAATGCTGTGAAATACTTCAAATTACATTTAAAATTATGTAGAAATTTCGGCAAAGTAACAGTAGGAAATGGATTCCAAATAAATCCTCAAAAATGTGCAGTATAGCAGCAATAATATCAAAGTCAAGGCAAGTGATGAACACTTTGTTCTTAAGTCGAATTTGTCCCGCAACGGTGCCTACGATTTATGGCAGTCAATTCCCAAGATACAACAACCAAAATATGTCTTTAAATATAGCAAGGTTTTTTTTTTTTTGTTTTTACAGTTTGATACACAATACTAAACTGAACTAGATGGGAATCATTTGTATGCATTGCTGATAATGTTTCATTGATTTTTCTCACATATATGTATATATGCACATATAAGTCAACCCTAACATGCAAGCACTAATTAATGGAGTCTGGTGGCATCAAAAGGGTGTTTGGTGGGGATTAAAATTAGATTTTTAGTAGATTGTGATAAAAAATTTTGAAATGTGTGATTGAAGAGTTGTGAGACCCATAAATGATGTGGTTAATATTAATTGTTTGACTTTAATTTGGATTAAAATCATATTTTAATCAGAACCAAATAGGGGCCAAATGTGCAAATGACTCACAAAGCAGATCCAATATGAGTGAAATAATAATAATGAAGAATAAATATTTAGGATCAAACTTCTGTTAAAAAAAATGATACGAACTTTTTATCTTATTGTAAGTATATAAGTATAAAAGGTGCGGCTAATCCATGTGTAATCTATATATTCTTATATCTTTTTTTAACCTTAATGACAGTTGGCATTCATCAATAACATATTTATACAAATTTTCAAGTTTTTGAATATATTTCGGTGCAATATTGACACGATACCTTTTCTTTGATAAAGTGGAGTCTTTCACGAATGGAAGTCTAATCCCGACATTGACATTTATATAGAGATTAATAATTAGGAAAAATGACGTGAGTACAGAAAAAAAAAAAAAACAGGAATTGATACAAGATTTTGAATTTAACTCACATGGGGGTGGGCCCCATGTGATTAGAATATTGACAAAAACTCCCCACCCACTACTGTGTGTGTTTTGTTTGGTACAAGATTTCAAATTTCTGTACCTATAACATGGTTCAATAATGAGTTCATGAATTTTTAATGTCAACTAACAATAATATACGAATTATTATCTTGTTCAACGCAAATCATTTACGTGTAACTACATGCCTCCATCTCGAGATAAAAAAATTTTGAGTCATAAAAAATTCAATTGTAGAATTAGTACATTATAACTCATGGCTGAGACAAAATTTATAAGCTTGAACTACCGTTAATTTTAACATATCTAAAATATTTCCAAGAAAATGTTAATGTATGGATAATTATGTTGGTGCGGGCTTTATGTATGTGCGGTGAAAGAGTTGTTAAATTGTAGAACCGACAAGAACAAAGTTTAATATGCAGGAGCGTGATTAAACACTATAATCATGGGGTTGGAAATGTAGTATGTAAACTACAAATGAAAAAAAACCAAAAATAAAAGCAAAAAGGGAAGAAGAAGAAAATAATAATCTGAGGCAAGTGAATTATACTCTTTTTTTAAGATAAAATTATCCCTAACGGTGCTCACGGTTCACGTCATTTGTATCCCAAGATACAATAGATTCAACTTGTGGTAGAAGCACTTCAAACCACAAGTTAGAACAAACTTTCTACAAGAAGAATATGACTTTTGAATGGTTTTGGAAATGATTTTGCAAGAGATTTATAAAATGCTAAATTCAATGATACGTGATTATGAATTGAATTAATAACCAGTGATGCGACCCGTGGATTAAGAAATGGTCATTTGAATTTTGAGGTGTTAGCACATGAGAGGATATACACCCTTGCAATGAGATCGGATGGGGGATTATATTTGTAACCCCAATTTCATTTCATTATATGGTAACCTTTCATTTCGACTTTCTCTTTCTAAACTCCTGTTGGTATACATTAAAATTTTCATTCCCATTTTTCTACTCATTTTTAACCACATATTCTTTAATGAAATAATATTTTTCAGCACATCTATAACTTTTTCTTCTTTTTCGACCATAGATTCTCCATCAATCTACTATTTCAAAAAACTTTCTTCCAAAACAATATGGCTCAACCACACCTTAGGAAATGGCTACCTCTCTCTCTTATATTTCTCTTCTTTATTCAAAGGCTCAAAGCTTTCTGCCCATACGGTCTTCTTTGTGATAATCTCATTCTTGGTGTTCGAATCTCTTGTCTTCTTCGTTGTCGCAATGACCAGTCCACTTAGTGTTGATTTCGAATTTAAGCAGGAGTGATTTTTATTTTATTTTATTTTATTATTATTTTTTCTTGGTAGAATATTATCTAAACTTAGCCCAGGAGCAGTTGATCCATCCTTATATTGAAATTGAACATAAATTGCATTAAATGTGGTGTTGAAATTCTTGTGTGAATCTTCAATAGTGTGGGTAAAATTTTTGTAAACTGGTATAAGAGCTTAGAGTGATATTCTGGGGGTTTGAAAACTGAAGAAATCGAAGGATCTTTGTGCATTTTTTCTTTGAAAATCGAGTTTGGAAAAGAAAAGGAGAAAAAAATGCGTTTTGTTGTTTGATTCACCGTGTTCCATTCATATAGATGGCTCATAGGACCCACCACTTGACTGTTGACGATGAGATAACCAGTAGTGATCAGATTCATTAAGGCCATGTTTGGGAGAGATTAAAATCAGATTTATAGTAGATTTTGATAAAAGTTGATGAAATGTATTTTGAAATTAATTGTTTACTTTAACCCAAAATTTTAATTGGACTTTAATCCAAACCAAACAAGGCTAAATTTGTTAAATTCAAAATTATGTACACCGAAATTTTTAAAATGAAATATCTACTTGTCAAGGGCATCCAGCATGTGCACATAATTAATTGGAAAATATACACCCTTTCAAGAATAGGGATTGTCCAAAGAGTTCATACTAGGCCTCAACAAAACTGTTTTCCATTCTATATATCTTGCACGTGTCTAAATTTTTTTAGGCATAGATGTAGAGTCGTTTCAATGTATTTCCTTCTCTCCATCAGACTTCGATCAAAGATTAAAGAAATATAAAGCTTCGACTTCACCCGTTTCCAGTTTGGCGGTGATTTGTTGGTCTAGGTCTTAGGGCTATTGCAGGCTTGCAACTATCTCGGAGACAACTCAACAAAACTCAATTCACTCCTAATGTTGCTTGGAGATTAATTTTAATGCTTCGTTTGATAAAATATCAGTTTCGTATCATGAACAAGGTGGTGGAGCAATGCTCCAAGAAAGAACTACACTAAAACCTTTATAAAATAATAATATTGGGATCAAGGAAATTTTTATTTTAGAGAAATTATTGATTTATCGATAAATGAATATTTATTAATTTATTGAGTATTTTATATTTTTATAACTTGTATTATATTTTACCATAATACATGTACTATTTTTTCTTTTTCAGAAAAACATTGAATGTGGGTCAATTCGAAATTTAATTTGTAAGCACACAAAATGCACACTTATATACATTAAAGAGAAAACATTAATGTACATGGATTGACTTCAAAGTTTAATATTTTAGAAGATTAATCTCAATTTATTATCTTATGTATTTTGCGGGGTTATTAATTTAGTACATACTCAAGTCGAGACCAACAAATTTTATTATTTACGCGACATTATTAATTTATCGATCATTCATCTATTGATGGTTTACTATGTTTACAAATATGATTACTATTTCCTTTCACAATGCCAGACCGCCTTCTTACTTGTTGGAAAACGCTTTGGTGGAATCAAGTTTGGCATTATAGCCGATGGTGTATCAACCAACTTGAGTGAACCTCTCTTCACCTTATGTAATATCTCCCAAATGTGCATATGTGGGAAATGCAAAAACATGAAGAATGTAATTCAAAGGTTAGTACTTGATGAATGGAAAACTCAAGGTCTTTATTGTCGGCACATCACGCAGTTAAGGGAAATGTGCCATTTGGGTGTGGGGCACGGGCTTGCCCTGTTTATTTTTTTATTTTTTCAAAAAATTCAAGTTAACTAATATTTTTTTAATTTGTCGTTAATTATTATTTTTTATTCTTCATGGGGCGGGTTCGGGTGAGGCACCCTCGCCCCACCCCGCCTCGTGATCCAAGGCGCGGTGGCAACCCTCACCTTGTCCCGCCCCCAACTCGTCGGGACGGGTTTTTTTTGCCATCACTATTCGTTTGTTGAAGATAAAATTATAAACCTGAGCATTGCACACCGAAATAACCATTGGCCTGAGGTGATCATATCGTTAAATTTGTTGAATTCAAAATTAAGTACTATGAGAATTATAAAATTAAGCTTCCCTACTGCCCCCATTTTTTTTCTCATTCTCTAAACTCATATTCAACAAATGTGGGCCTCTTACTTTGAATATCATGAAAACCATTTGATCATACACATTTGATCTCTTTCCATTTCTAAACAGTATATTACTCATTCTTCCTTTTTGCCATTAAATGTGGAGAATTATAAGGTAATGGGTTGAGGGTAATTGTGTAATTTGAATTGATCAAAACATGGAATTTTTGGCATTCACTTCTCAATGGGTAATGAAAGTTTCTGAATGTAACTAAAATTTATACAAATTGTCAAAAAAAATGGGGCCCACCCCATGTGTGTATTTTGTATGAATTCTGGTTTTGTTTTTTGTCCGTACATATAGTTCTTCTCATAATTTGCTTTTCGTGTTCATCTAACACATTATGTGGACAAATTTCAAATTTTAATTCATGATGATGTTCAGCCAGCCAAAGGTGACGTACTGACTTTACTGATAAATGTCTCTCTTCCCTCATTGCCATTCTTCTTTATTCTTTCTTTACAACTGTTCGGGTTCGGTTCCGTACAATAATTTATTTTTTTAACATTTACAGCAATACTACATAAATACAACTAATGACATGTTCATTCGTAACTTTTAAGAATTAACGTAGCCTAATTTAAAAACATATAAATAACAAACTGTCCAATAAGATCAATTCAATCTATAAAAATACCAAAAAGTAGATACTAATATTAAAACATCGGACTCGGTTGGTTTGTTGAATTAATTTAATAATTTGTTTAGAAAAAAATTAAAAAATTTAATTATTCAATATAAAAAATTAAAAAAATTATTTAGATTCGGTTTTCGGGCTAGAACCGAGAATTGACCCAAACTCATCGGTTCTCGATTCAGATGCTCGTTTGGATATTTAACTTATGAACAACTGTTCGATTCGAGAATTTTGTCCAGCCCTAGTTCCATCCTTCTTGTTGAAATTGCACTTTGTATAGATTGAGTTTAACTTGGTGTTTAAATTCTCGTGTCAGTCTTCAATAGTTTGGGTAAAATTTTTACAAATTGGTATCAGACCACTTCATGCATGTTCACGAGGCACGAGGCGACCAGTTTCATTAAATTTGTTAAATTCAAAATAAAGTAATATGAAAATCATTTGTCCTTTCCGCGCTTGTGTATTGTTAATTAAAAATGTTTGGAATCAAATGAAAATTTCTATTTTAAGAACAAAAGATTAAGAGTGGAATTAATAAAAAAAAAAGCACTAGAAGTGGAATTAATAAAAAAAAAAAAAAAGCACTAGAACAACTTTATAATGCAATTTCTTCTTCGCGTGCGTATATAATTAATTAAATAGTGTATTCCCTTTCAAGAACAAAGAATCAAGAGAACTCATTGGCCAAAGAGTTGATTCTAGGCCTTCACCAAATTGTTTGCCATTCTATATATCTTGCACTCATTTCGTACGTGCATAATATATATATATTTTTTTTTTCAAGAAAGAAGTATTTACGAATATGATTACTATGTATGTCCTCTCATAGTGCTAGTCCTCCTCTTTCTCGTTAGCCAGTGACACACCGAAAGCGCTTTAGTGGATCAAGTTTTGTAAAGTGGAATGTAAGTCAACCAACTTGTACAAACATCTCTTCACCCTAAGTGATTTATCCCAGTTGCACATGGAAAATGCATCCAAAGGTGATTACTTGGTGGATGGAAAATCCGAGGTCCCTATTGTCGATTCGGTGCATTGGCCAAATGATAAGTGTAACAAAGAAAATTCAAAGTTCGAGGACCAAACGAAAATATTCAATAGTTGATTTGGACAATAAAACGATGATTGGAGATTACATAGGATCACTTAGATGCAATTAGAGGTTAAATGAGTGAAACATAGTCAAAGTAGTTTTACAAATCAATTTTGAACCCAAAAAGTTGTGCTCGAGATTTTTTGTCTTATTGAGACCCATTTTTTGTATATCAAATGTTCAAATTGAAAAAAATAACATTTATAAAATAATTGTATGCCTTTGAGTTATGTCTTCAATGAAAGCAGTTCAATGTTAGGTGACGCGCGCGAGACAATTAGGCGCATTAGCTTGGCTAAAATTCAAAAGGGACTGTCTGTGGTCGGATTATTGCAACATTAATTAATTGCTACCTAACACAAATTCATGTTTCCCA
>CAIGRF010043932.1:0-16289 GCA_903798235.1 Fraxinus ornus | reverse complement strand
TAAACATTATAATTCATGCTCTTCAAGAGCAATCAAATATTATTATAAAAAATTTATTTAAGAATTTACTCTTCTGGAGTAAAAACATAATTTATGTTAGATTTTACATAATTATGCTCTTCGGGAGCAAGTAAAATCTAACTAAAATATCAATATATGAATATGTATGCAAAATAATTGGCACATAAAGAAATAGAGTAATTTAATTCGCATTTCTACCTAGAAATCGATCAATATTCTTCTAGAATATTGAAATTCTAATATTATGCTCTTCTGGAGCAATTATATTCTTTTAGAATATTAACAGTGTTGTGCTACTTTAGGAGTACCAACAAACTATTGTTTAGAAACATCAACTTTTCAGTAGTATGTTTTATAGAAGAATATTAATTATTTACGGAGATGTGCTTCTTTTGGAGCAACAATGAGATGCATTATCATTTTTTTTTTTTTAAAAAAAAAAAGAACAACTAGAGTTATTTAATTAGGTAAAAATATTAATTACCATATAAACATGATATAATTTTTTTATATAAATATTAATTACCAAACTTGCGTTAGGAAAAAAATCTTCATATATCAAAGTTAATGGCATAATTAAATTTACGTGTTATTAAATATATTTTAATAGTAACATATTTTATTAAATTAATTCAGAGTCAATTTTAGGTCTATATAGTAACAAGTCAATTCACTTGAATTCCACCATATGACATGGTGGAATTCAAGTGAATTAAAGGCGGAACTAATACGTGAATAATATGTGGTAGAATTGATTGTGTATGAATCAAAAGGCATGAATTAATTTACTTAATAAACCATGAATTAATGGGTACAAATTACACATACAAACGTGAATTAGAATTAATATGCATACAAACGAAAAGCGGAAAAGAAGAAGCAACCTCATTATGATGCAGAATTCACATTTCACCAATTAATTTTGATACATGTGACAGATGATTATGCTTATAAGAATTATTATCTTCTAATTAATTCATTTTGATTCAGAGAAAATCGTGCTAATGATGTGATATAAATTAGAGAGGAAAAGAGAAGAAAGTAGAGAAATCAATAGATTTGTGTGTATTATATTGAGAACCAAAATCAAATATTTACAAGGAAGAATTAGAGATACAATGGTAATAAAGACTAGGAATGTACGAGTATAATTATCATTAACTAATAATTCTATTATTTACATCTGTTTTAAGAATTTTCATTTGACCAAGAGTAAAAAAGGACCAATCTTATCATCAAAATTTGTGGACCAAAACATTGGGAAAAAAAATGTGGAAATATCACCAGGCACCTTAAAATACATAAAAATTCCCTTTTTACATTAACACAGTTTTTTAATCAAATATACTACAATTTATGGAGTATAATCAAAAACCAAAAAATATACTCTCAATCTCTCAATTAATACAATCACAGGCGGACATAAACCCTCAATTAATACAATCAAAGGCTGACAAAACTCCTTTTAACATGCCTCATAAAACTATTCCCAAATTTCCTCCATTAATCTCATTTCTACTGTCATTCCTTTACAGCTTTTGTAAAAAAAATGTTCAAGAATCAAAACCCCATAATCTTCTCTACACATCAAGAAATATACGAATCATATATCTATATGCGTTTAATCATCATTTCTATCCCAAGAATCATCTATGCAAACTTGATTCTCGGCATTTTCGGATTCTTCTAAGCTATATATAACCTAACAGAGAAAGATACATCCACCATTCAAAACTTCAAATCGAACAGATCTTCTACGTCTAGTCATCCTGCCAAAACTAGAGATTGAAGATGACACCACCAAGTTTTCGTCCGGTGATGGGTTCCAACAAGAAGAACAACCGAGGAGAATCCCCATTTGCAGAAGAAGTTGCTCGTCGTTTGTCAATGGGTGCTGATGATATACATAGTCGAACACCAACATCGGGTTCTGTATGGATTAACCAGTCGAGCGTCCTGTCAAAACCCAAGGAGACTGTACAACCAAAAGGAGATACTATATACTCGCCTTCGAGACGCGTTACACGTTCAATAACCATTCCGTCAGACTTAAAGGATGGGTTGGATGAACTCAACGATGTCCGAAGCTCGCACAACATTACATTTGATGTCAAGATGAAGTCACATATTGAAGGAAGTTTCAAAAGGAAAATGGAGACTGTAGATATCGAATCGAGCTTCAAGAAGTCTCATCTTGACAAAAGGCAGGTGGAGATTGTAGCAATTGACTCGAGCTCAAAGAGGAAGAAGATTGTTCCTCTACATAAATCCCAGGCATGTTACTGTAATATACAACAATTGAATTATTATTAAAATGCTTTAGTTAAAATTATTAAATCAAATTTAAACTTTCTAAGTTTATTGTGGTCAGTGTTTATGGGTTTCTTTATTTATTGCAGTATTCACATATTATTAAGTTCACCATCCGGTTTGATGGTACATTACATCATTTGAGAAAAAAAATAAAATTCATTTAGAGGTATGTATTTATGTCATGACAAGTAATAAAGATACATGTAGCTGCTTTAAAAAATGCAGATTGGCTGGAGGATATCTTGTTCAGTAGATGCCTAATGCTGCATTTTTTTGCATAAAAACATGTGTATAATATAATGTGTAACGATCACAATATCAATAGGCATTGCATGATAAATCAGAAAGTCATATTTGTATTTGTATAAGTTGCTACGTTGAATTATTCATTTACATCAACTATCCAATTATTTGTAACAGGTACCGGAATTCTACATTCCAAAGGAGAACAGATTTGGTGGAAGCATTAATGTGTTATTCAAGAAGAACGTTATTTCAAAACTGAATAGCAAAATGAATGCAGCTCAAAAGGAACTATTCAAACGAACATGCTTCGGACACTTCCTCGAAATGAGAGAGATGCGCCTACAACATCAGGTTATTCACAAATTTTTAATGATGGAAGTGCGACAATCCACTCATGACGAGATGTGGTTTAAAGTTGCCGGTAAACATCTAAAGTTTTCTATTGAGGATTTCGCACTCACAAGCGGGTTGAAGTGCCATGGTGATGATAACACCAACGTGTTCAAAATTGGACATAGCCGAATTAAACATTTGTTCTTCAAACACAAAAAGAACGTGTACAGGAAGGATGTTGAAAATACATTTAACAATCTGACAGATGCAACTTCGGACGAAGACGTTGTCAAGCTTGGTGCTCTATACCTGATTTCGAGCTTCCTGTACACTACCACGAGTGCAAACATTGTGCCACATGAATATTTTCGGATCGTCGAATCACCACACATGGATACATTTCCGTGGGGAAAAGAATTGTTCCAAATTACGTATATGTACCTGAAGCTTGCACTTGCCAAGACGAACCCATTGCTCGATGATCCCAAGGGAATATTGTCATACAGACTACATGGTTTCCCTCTTGCCTTTCAGATATGGATATACGAGTCCATTCCATCATTGACTGGGAGAGTTTGTACAAGAGTCGGCCGCAAGACCCCCCGCATTCTAAATTGGAGCACCGATGATTCACGCATATATGCTGCATACCTTGATAAGATTCTATTTAATGTGGATGAGGTAGTAAATATATTAACATGCACACATTTAAAAATATTACAAATGTTCAATTCTGCTTTATCCATCTTCGATAAATGACATATTGTATGATAAATATACTATTGAATACCATTTTTTTTGCAGGTTGAAATTGTGATGATTCAACCTACTGACGAGGAACAGAGGGCTGCTTATTACCAAGGGTTACCACAAAGAGAGCGCATTACGATACCATCAACAATTGCTACCGGGGCTGACCTTGTAAATGATCCAGTTCACCAGGCAAAAGACCACAATCGTACGAGCTCTTCTAATCCATCTTTCGTGCCAAAAAGGCACCAGGCAGCTCAAGACACATCGAAAATGGGAGAGGTTCGTTAATTTTATTCCATGTCCCATTTATTACATTTTTATTTACATAAACATTCTCACCGTGTTTCTTAAAATATGAACACATTACTTGTAGCCACCCATAATCCCAGTCCTGGAGCATCTCGTGAATCAAATGGTCGAGATTCATGCATCACAAGCTCAGATTATAGATTCCCAAAATGAACTAAAGGTGGAGGTTAATCGTATCGAAAAAAGTGTGGAAACCAACTACACTGCACTCCTGACAATGTTTATAAGGGCGAAGAAGCATTCCCCGCATGATAAAGATAAACATGACCATATTGTCGATCAATCGAACGAAGCACAAACACCTAACAATAAGGTAATATTCAATATCGTCACGTTTAGTTAATATTCTACCACATAATTTATAATTTTTAGTTCAAATATATATTCTTCTGTAGCATGCCGACAGCCAGAAGAAATCAGCTAACCCAACCATTGATGGAATGGTTTGCAAGAAAATTAAACCACCATCACAAAATCATAGCGATACACCCCACGGTCACAGCAATCCCGCCACATCCAAATGCCTAACTGTTGTTATTAAGGACTCATTACAAACCGACGAAACTGACGACATAAACTATATCGAGGAGGATCTCATTCAGGTGGATGAGATAATAAAGAGTTCTACGTCAACGAAATTGAATTCTGTATATCAGGTATTGCAAATTCCTACTTCAATTTTATTTTTTCATTTCTATCACATTTTTTAACACGTTATTTGAAATGAGTTAGGTCTCACACAACATACTCTTTAAAGTAAGAAATTGTATAGTATATGTGAGTTTTAATATGGCTAACACATAGAATCTATCTTTCAAAGGTTGATGGTAGCCAGACACATCTGTCACGTTTGCATGTGAGCGATGAATTTGGCAAAGATGTGCTTGTCCAGGAACTATTCCCTACTGAGGTACGTATGTTAGCAATGCCAACTTGATTTGCAAATATTTTGTTTTAATTTACTCTACATGGTGGCATCTAATTGATTGTAACATGAAAAATAATGTATATAATGACATGAAGGTGTCAAATCACTCAATCAATATGACTAACCAACATATAGGAAGCCATATCCAAGTTGGCATTGCTACACCTTCAGAGGTAATGTTCTTTGTAATGTGGAAATATCACCAATTTTTTTTAAATTTTTTAAAGTATTATATTCTTGTTCTAACACGGTTTTATTTTTGACGATTTTATTCAGATCACACCCCCAGGTAATCATACCACGAACCACCATACACTATATTTGTAATATAATAAGTCTAATTTTAACAAAAAGTTTAAGATCAGATTTTTTCCGAATAATATGATGTGCATTTTGTGTACATTAGGGACCCTCGATGAAACTAAGTACAACCTGAACGCCTTTAATGAGGAAATGGAACCGCTAAATGACGATGATGTTGAGATTTTTTATGAATGGTTCAATGACGGATATAGGGCCGGACACATGTAACCCACAATCTAATCTTTCCCATGTATTTCCACTGATTGAATTTGTAAATATTTCACTAATTTTTCAACATTTTGCTTTACAGAAAATTCAAGTTCCCACCAAAAAAGGATTCTCTGAAACCCCCGCTTCAGTTCGGGCCGTACACGGTTGACTCGAAGACATGGTGGCACGAGCTGTGTCATCCTAATGTATACCTCAGGGATTCGGTACATAAGTGATTAGCATTAAATTTTTATTTCTTCCAGATTTCAATTATATTTTTAGATTAACAGCTGGACAACTAAATTCTTATTTGCAGCACGTGAATTTTTGTTTCTATTATTTTCGAAAGTTGATAAAATTCAGCAATATGATGTCATTCAAATGTACCACGACTGATTCATTCTTTGGCTCAATGGTCCGATCTGCATACAAGACATGCAAGGATGATATACAAGAGATTTCAAAATTCAAATCTCTGGTTGAGTATGCTAACGGGGGTTACATGCATTGTAACACATGTTGGTCTGATGTTGAACACATACTCATTCCTATCATGATGGACAAGAAAGCACATTGGATACTTGGACACTTCAATATCAAGGAAAGGGCTCTTTATGTGTACAACTCAAGCAGATTGACAGTCAGGGATAGGATGGTTGTAGCCGATGTGGAGGCATTTGCGTACATTCTGCTCTGTCTCATGGTCAATATCAAGGAGTGGCAGCCCAACATCGTCGATTTGTTTGAGCGCGTTGAACCATTGCAAGTGATATCCCACAAGATGAGCACGGGTAAGTCTATGTATCAAGCAATTAATTAAGTAATTTCAGGTTTAGCGATATAGAATACAAATCAGAATTGTGTACCTCAGTTTCTTATTTTAAAAAACAGACATACTAATTTTTACTCTTTTTGACAGACACGATTGCGGTGTTTACATGATAAAATATGCCGAACATATAATACATCAGAAGATAATGTCCATGTCACAAAATTTTGACCCAAACGTTTCAAGGTCATACTTGGCTGCTCAACTATATAAGCATGGATGCGAGAAGCTTATTGAAGGCTATGAAACGGATATCGACCTTACCCCACGTAGTGTCAGGATGCAGGGAAAACTAAAGGGAATTGTGCTTAATGAGTGACTGCCCTTAGTTGTAACTTTCTTCCTTTTGATTACGTAGTTGAGATTGTAGTGTCAATGGTTGAATTTATTTTCTATTTTTTATCTAGCAGGTCTAGCACTTTACTATTGGTAGGTTGTGAGGTTATGTTTTTTTTTTCTTTAATTCAGATCATTTTTATTAATTTCAACGTATTGAATGATGTTACAAATTAAGGTAAATTGCCACTCATATTGTATTCTACTTTGTGGCTATGATTTATCTTTTATCAAACATTAAGGATTTTGTCCAAGTGCACACATTTAGAATGCGGCAAAACAATGTTATTTAATTCTGACTTAAAATAAAAGAATAAATTAAAGCACAATCATCTCATAAAAAGTAATGTAATTCAGGTCGTAATAAACAACAGACTTATGTTTGCTCATAGAAAATTATAGCACAATCTACTCGTCAACACAACAAGATGTAGGTGGATAAAAGAGCTCGATCGGTGTTCAGAACTTCAAATGATGTTCAAACAAGGATGCCATCTCAATAACTGTCAAAGTTGCTTCAGCGCCTTTATTTCCCGCCTTTCGACCGGTTCGTTTCAAAGCCTGCTCCCTATCATCGCACGTCAAAACACCAAATATGCAAGGAACTCCTGAATTGCTAGGTGGTGAATCTGTTTTCTTGTTACCAAGTGATCGTTCATTTGCATTATGCCATTAGATCAAGGAAACATTGTGAAATAAGACAAGATGAAATCATTGCAGGAGACTGGAATAATTTTCCAGTAATAGAACCGATTTTCATCCAATAAAACATTGTGTTAACTTAATGAATCTGGACCTCCAACCTATTAACAGGCTACTAACTCTGACTATAGAACCTTGCTTCATTCCAATAAGAGCCTGATTATACTAAAGCTGCGCGGTATATTGGCTTATAAGAAGTGCATTGGAAGAAATCTGAGACATTTATTGATTCAGAAATTGCAAGGGAAAGATCACCTTCTGGAAGTAAATAACATTTGCTTAATGCAAGCCTTTCATATGGTGCAACCTACAAAAGTGCACAAAAGTAATAGCGTATCCAAGTATGAATAGGCTAATTGTTGATAGACTCTCTCAAGACTTCAATACTTTCCACCGAGCATACTAGAACCAAGAAACTCTAGCAATTGTTTAATAATATTGTTATCTATAAGAGGCTTGGGCAGACAAATTCATGATGCATTGTGAGTCAATAACTTCAATTCAGTGCTGTGTCATGTTCTCAAACAATAAACAAACATCGTACCACTAAAGCAACTAGAATGAATGCCTTATTGACACTCATGTCATAATTGAAAATTCAATTGCAGGAAGGTTTATGATATTTAAAAAAAAAATTTTCTTGAGTTAAAATTAATTAATGTTATCAAAAATTATAAAATTGAACCCCAAGTTTCAATAACATGGATCAGAAAATAGAGAAATTTGAATTCACATTATTCTTGAAACTGAAAGTAACAAATGAATCAACATTTTAACCAACTAACATTTTTCCAGTAATAACTATTTATAATCCTCGTTTTCGTTTTTGTACACCAATAAGAGGCTGGGGATTCTTGCATGTTCTCCTATTGTGACCCGTACCCCCGCACCTTCCACACCTAGTTGATTGTAACAACTCCAACCTTGACCTTCTCCTCGTCTTCTTTGGCCTACTTGGTTGCCTCTTCGATTTAGGAGGCAAAATATCATCACGGGAATTATAATTATCTACTTTCCATTGGGATCGATCCCCAAGTGGAATGATGTGACCAATATAAGATCCCTCATAACAATCTTTAGTGTGGTATCTTGAACAATAATTGTACGGTTGTTCACTTCTATCACCAATTACAGCTAATGCGTGTTGACATGGAATCCCATCCAACTGGAAACGACAGCAAGTACAAGTCATCAACCTCAAATCAACAACATGCTGATTGATACCGTCCGAAACTTGATACAAGAAATCATTAGATGCAGATACCTAAGAGATAATTACGATGTTAGGATAATACTTAAGACAACCACCCACTCAAACACTAAATAAAATGCATTAAATGAGTGGCATAATTCCAACTTGTGAAGATCAGTATATGTGGCAGAGAAATAATATTGTTTCATCACATATGTTCATTGATAAATCAAGGAAGTAGGGCATATATCGGAAAACATAATTGAATATATCACACTATGAAAAATCATCAAGCTACTAATATGGATTAGTTTTTGTGTATGTACCTTCAATTTCAACGAGAGCTTTGCGTTCGTCCTCGTTAATTCTTCCGGTTTTGATGCGAGGCGTGTGAACGTTCCCTGTGCGTTCCCCCTATTCTTGGAAAACCACGTTTGTATTGTGTGCCTCAATGATTCGAATAAATAGTCAACTGGACAGTGCTTCACTGGTTTTGTAACTGAATTTACCGACTCGACGATGTTCGACGTTATGGCTGAAAATCTGTTAGTTCGCATGTGCGCTCTTGACCATTTATGGTAGCCAGTATCATCCTATAATTCAAATTTAGAATTTTAAAGGCTAATTAGCGAATGCCATTAGTTTGAACATGAAAAAGAGAACGATACTTGTTCCTCCTAAATTTTGTAACATGCTAAATTTTATTTAAGTTTTTAAAATCACAAACAAATCGAATTATAGATATAAAAATGGCAATTTCTAAAAGTTTTTAGGACAAGCTTTTCATATTGAGAAATCTATAATTAGTGGAGAAATATTTTACGAAGACGATTTGCATATGTCAGAACATGAAACCATGTGTAATAAATAGAATATACACTGGTTTGATCCAGTCATGAGTTAATAAGATCTAGCAAAATAAAAGAAGAAGGTAGTAAAAGTACCAAATCTTTCCTGATAGACTTATTAATCTGATCCAGTTGTTTCATAAGGTACTCAAAATCATGCTTAGTGTATGCTCTAGCTGCTGCATTGAAAGGCCTTGTTATCTTACTTCCACAATTACTATAGGTTTTTCTAAGGTTCTGCAGTATATGATGTGCACAGAATCCATGCGATACACCTGGGTAAACCTCACCAACCGCATGTTCTATGCTTGTATGACGATCTGATACAAAACACAAATTATCCCTCTCTCCATAAGCACATTTGAATCGTCTAAGGAACCAGGTCCAAGAGTCATTGTTCTCCGAATCACCAACCCCAAATGATAGTATAAATATCGAATCATTCGCATCTTGAGTGCATGCAGTGAATAGTGTCCCCCCAAATCTTCCAGTCAAGTACGTAGCGTCAATGACAACCACAGGTTTACAGTTTTCCCACCCTTCGATAGATGCTCCCAATGACATAAATGCATATTTGAAATGTCCCTCGTTGTCGATTTCAATACTTGTTTTTGTCCCCATATTCTTCTGTTCAAGCTCGCTCAAATAAATTGCCAGCTTACTATAAGACATGTCCGGATCCCCCATTACCGACTCCAATGCATGCTCCCGAGCTCTCCACGCCTTGCCATATCTTAATGTCAATCCGTATGTTGATGACATATCGTGCATAATGTCAACAGGAGTGTATATCGTCCTGGCAGACGTGTATTTATGTTTTATAAATTCACCTATCAACGAACTTTTCGCCTGATGATGATCTCTAATAACTATGTCCATCACGCAGCTATGAACATTATGGATATAACGAACTTTGAAAGAATATGTTTTGCCCATTTTTTAAATTCTAAATTTCCATTTGCAATCTTCTGATCGACACTTTAGAACATATTCACGTCGGTCGGACTTGTGAACCCTATACTGGAAGTTGTTGTGTATGGCATATAATGCGATAGTCATCATCATCACCTTCTTGTCCATGAAAATCTGATTTTCTGTAACATCTCCGACACTGGGTTTGGAAATTGAAACATGTTCCTATTCAACGTCGTATTCTTCAGGTGTCAGGTTTGATATATCCATGGTGGTGGCAAACTCGTGCATTGTTGGCCCTATGCAAGATGCATTAACGAGTAAAGTGCTAGGTTCCGACATTCCCAAATAAGGTCTGACTGCTGAGCATGGAATGTCCATGGCATTCTCTAAGACAATTGCATCATGGTTTGTGATATCCAATACTTCAACACGTAGTGCATACGCCGTTAACTGAGGTTCTTTTCTCTTCAGCTCCAAATAGAATAGTAGTGAGTTGTCATTTGATATTCTTATTGGAGCCATATTCCCACCAACTTCGTACTCAATTTTCAAGGCCTGAAACTTTTCGTTGATTTTCAACTCTCTAGATATCATCTCAGAAAGTTTATCGTATGTACATCCACTTGGTACAAGAAGCCCAAACGTCATTGCATTGCATGTCACAAACACATTCAATAGTCCTATTCATGATATCAAACGTGTCAACAAGTTAAGAAAATTTCCAAAACAACTCTAATAATTCGTGAACCTATATCGAGTGTATTTCACCAATTATTTACCAAAAAACACAATTTTTTTAATGGGTGGAAACTCACATTTCAATGTTACGGCTACTGGAATATGTATCAAATCGTGAAATTTTGATGGATACCGAACGACACGAATCATAACCGAAGGTTGAAAGAATAACGAGGTTCAGAAAGGGAAATCGAAACATTCAAACTACACGCCATGATACTTTAGTATGACTGAGGGTTTTAGAAGATAATACCTGCATTCATTTTTGCAATTTCTGCAAATGAACTCAATAGAAAACGAAAAGAAATCTCTCGCACCGTGAAGAAGTTCCTACAACAACCCTGAGACAGTCGCCAATGATGTGTTTTCCCAATTGAATCCACAATTGTAACGTACCAATTAACATAAAGTCATAATTGAAATCCCCATAAGTGAAGCATTTTGGATTATTGCTGTCCGCACTCTCTATAATTGACGATTTCAGTTTCAATTCAAAAAAGGAAAGTTCCCTGTACAGTAATCTCGGTTTTATAATAAATTTGTGTAGTAATTTTGATTTATAAATATATATAATAGTATAAACAGAATTAATATATATTAATAAGGTAGTAATGATTTTTTCCCAAACTAATAAGGGCGAATTAGGCCCACTACCCTCCAAATATAATAAATTAGAATAATACCCTTAAAATTGATTAACATCCTTACACCGTAATTAATACACTCAAAATCCCCAAACCCCAAAACCTTAGAAAGCCATGGAGAAGTTGAGAAGGTATTCCAAAATTTTGATACCAATAGAGATCACAGAATCTCGTGATTAGAATTTGGTGAAATTTTGAAAGTGCTCGGTATAAATTTGAAAATGAGGAATTGAAGCACATAATGTCGGAGTTAGACACCTACTGGAGGGAAGAAAGAAGCATGAGGGCTTTTAATTATTTTATGAGTAACATTTTCTTTCAATTAGGTTTGTTTCTTGAGATTTTTGATTTTCCTGAAATTTTCTTGCCTATATTTATGTGTTTTTATATGTAAAAAGTCGATCCATTTGCAAAGAAGGATTGGTACGATATTCCATTCCAAGTCTCCACATATGAATCTTTGAATATTATGCAAACCGTGAGGATTTTGTGGCGTTGAGGCCTATAATATTGAATTCTTAGTCATATTAGCACCTGTAGCTTTTCTGATCTGTTACTTTTAAAAAATGCTGTGATTGTAGATTCATGGTGCGAATGGAAAGGCATCCTTATTCGAAATCTAGGGTTTTTCTTCGATTTGATGACTTTGTTGATAGCTGTAGCCCCATTATATGTACATTTAGTGGCTTCATGGCATGGCATTTCATCTTGTGGATGCAGTCCTTTTCCTAAATATCCATGTGAAAGTTCTTTGCTTTATACTGCAATTCTAATTATATATATATCCTTATTGTTGCTATTATGGTCCCTCGTGTTGTGTAGCAACTGCTCCATGAGCATCATTTTGTCCATTTATATGTATTTACGTTTAGTATGTTTTATATTTAGGCTCTTTTTAAGTGCAATTGTAAAACGGGTGAAAAGTAATAAAAAAAACTGGGGATTGCTTTGGAAACCCTTCATGGGGCACTTCCTGATGCAAGAAGAAAAGAGCTTCAAGCATATGATGATGAATGTGTCATTTGTAGGGTGAATGTTCCACATTTCTTCGTTCCCTGTCTTATTTAATTTTTTNAGAGCTTCAAGCATATGATGATGAATGTGTCATTTGTAGGGTGAATGTTCCACATTTCTTCGTTCCCTGTCTTATTTAATTTTTTCCAATCTCCAAGCATAATTCATTTGGAAATGGCAGGAAATAATGGCTAAAGCTAAGAAGCTGTCCTACAATCATCTTTTACATTGTGTGTTTGAGATACTGGTGTGACCTATTACACTAAGTGTTCATTCTCCAAGTTTTTGCAGTTCATACACTGAAATTGGAAGTGGTGGGTAGAGTTCTGGAGTATTACTTGTGGCTTTTGTCTGAAAATTATTGACATTCCTACATTGATATTTGTTCCATCTCATAGGATTTAAGATATGTCATTTTTTTTTTGTCACTTTTTTGAATTTTTCTGTCTTTTTGAGTGTTTCACTTTTTTTTAATGGGTCATTTTTTAGTATAATTCACTTTTTTTTTTTTTTGAATTTATGTAACTTTTTTTTAAGTGTTTTGTCATTTTTTTATTTTATTTTCTATCGCTGTTTTTGAATTTGTCACTTATGAGTGTTACTTTTGAAAGTCTCTGTCACTTTTTAAAATTTCTCTCTTTTCTTTTAGGATTTGTCACATTTTTGTAAATTTATATATCTTTCTTTTAGTGTTTATCATTTTTTTTTAAAGGGATTGAGATTTAATAAAATTGTGACACTTAAATTTAAGAAATGACATCGTGTCACTTTTTTTTATAATAAAAGGTGACATTTTGTTACTTTTTAATAATAAAAAAAAGTGACATTTAATTTTACACGGTATTTTTTTATTTTCAAAATACTTTTCATATGATTTTTCAAGATATCCCTAATTTTAGGGGTATTTTGTAAGTTTAGATTGGATTGATTTGATTTGATTTGATTTTAGATCCAACCGACCACATGGGCTTGGGTTGCCACTCCCAACCACGGGCAATAGATAGAGAGAGTGGGGAAACGGAGGAAGGATTGGAGTTCGTGGGGACAGTGTAAACAGTACAGAGAGTGGGGGATGGAGGAGTTAGTTTAAGCCTATGTTTGAGCCAAATTATTGTAGAATGAGAATGAAAAATATAGTCGTTATTGGGGCCCACACAAGAGATAAAAAACTTAAATTTAAATATTGGTATGAAGGATAACGATCATATTTTTCATTTTAATGAGATAATAATGTAGATCAAATGGGGCCTAAGTAGTACTTGATTTGTAATATTATTTTCAAGACACTTAACTTTTGGACTTTAAAACATAATAGCCCCTAATTTCTTCTTTTAATAAAAAACATACAAATTTTGCATTATAGGGCACTAAAGAGTCGAACTCTTATTATGTTGGCTAACTTACCACAATACTAATCACCTTTACGTTGTCAATTTTGTATTCATAAACTACAATATAATCAAGTAATATTTTTGAAACAACAATTTACTAATTTTTTAATATCAGATAATTATTTCAAGGACTTGTTATATATATGGAGAAATTACTTTTTATTTAAGATGAACCGTATACTTAAAACTGCAGAAGTTTTGACTAATAATTGACAAAATATTTAATAAAAATTGGAACAATATAAATTTTATTAGAAATTGTATCCTATAAAAAATTATAAAATTTTAATGTAAATATTATAGTGCAAATAAGTTGAAAATATCAATAATTTATAGACTGAGAAAATTAAGTGACTAATAATTTAAATATTTTAACATTTAAAAATAATTTTTTAAACAGTGACTCACTGATTCGACCACTCAAACAGTGATTCTATAAGTAATCCAACCCATTGCCTTGTTCGGGTTAATATCCAGGTCACTCTGGTAACTTCAGAGAGTCGCATCAATAAAATATGTTGGGTTCTTGTGTGTTACATAGACAATTTCCAAGTTGAGAACAGTCGAGAAAAATGGTATCGGATCATGTTAAATTCTCGAGCTATTTACTGGTGAATCCCATAAACAATATGATGGACGAGAAGGACAAATATCACTTTTGAGACAACGTTATTTCAACATGTTCGAACCTCCATGTTTTGGTACTGGTTGTTGCTGCTATTCCAATTTGAAATGGTGGTACTGGTTGTTGCTGCTTGCTGGCATGGAGGAAGATTAAAATATTAAAAATTTTATGTTCATTATAAAGAATTTAAAGGTGATATTTGAGGATCAATCATTCTTAGGTCCAAATTATAAATAGCAATTTCCAAATTTGTAATTGGCAATTTCTTTAATCAAAATCATGTCATAGTTGAATTGTATTAAGAGTTTATTGAGTTATAACCAAAGTCATTTAGGAGTTGTTGAGTCTTTATTATAGTAAAAATAGTTTGGAAATTATAGAATCCAAAAGGAAGTCAAATAAATGTAAGAAGAATATCAAGATTAGAATGGCAATAAGTAAATTCAAAAAAGGATTCATTGGAGCTCGCTATCCGTGCCTGTGGTGCTCTAACACTCAAAATGGTGAGCTAACCGCTCACCTAATGCGACAATGGTGCTCGAGCGGTAGTTCGACTGCTCACTTAGCGCGAGACATTTCACCAGAATGTCGATTTGATACCCATGTTTTCTATTTCGCATAAAACTCTTAGAGCATGTTTGATTTGGAGGATTTTTCATGGAAATTGGAAATGAAATTCCATCTTTCCCAAAAAGTGTTGTTTGATAACCAAAATTTTCCATGAAATTCATTTTCTTGATTTGGCTCACACGGTTACCTTTTCCATAATTTTGGTGAAAATCATTTCACACCAAATTGGTGGGATTAGGTTTTCCTGACACTTTTTTTTAGACAATGAAAACAAATTCTATGGACAATTGTAAAAAAAAAAAAAAAATCATTTAATGGGCAATTTCCATGAAAAACAAAACCAAACGAACATCAAAAGATCCAAAATTTCAACATTTTCAAATGGAAAATTATATCAATCAAACACAATTAATTGACAATTCTCAAGAAAACAATTCTAGGTAATTCAATTCTTTGGAATTCATTTTCTTTCCACCCAAATTCCACTCTTTCAATCAAATGGATCCTTATTTTTTTTATCCCATTTCCATCCCAAACATTACACATTATAAATATATAGCCTATGATCTGTTCAAAAGTGTAATTGAACTTTATTTTGATTAGAGAGATCATTCTTTGAAAATTCAAACATCATTTGATTGATTCCTTGATTTAACCACAATATTATTTGTTCGTTATTCAACTCATATATTGATCCATCATTAGTAGAGTCTTGTTATATGTCAAAATCTTATTCTTTGAATTCCAAATCAGTGTTCATTATCTCTTGCGTCAACGTACAAATCAAAGTACGGAAAGATCCTTAATTAAACACCAAAACAAAAACCTATCTTCACCAATTAGCCTTTAGAGTTCTGGAATTTTGGAGAAGAGATGCTTAGAGTTCTAGCGTTGAAGAAAGAAAGAAGTTCATTCTTGGCAATCCAATGGAAAGAAAAGTGGCCCAAAGTTATGGGAAATGTGATTGTCCACAACCAAAGGAATTCCTCGATGATTTACAAGTTAGGTGGTTAGGGTCAGCTAATGTTTAGCAGTATATGGACCAATTGTATAGTGATGGCAAAAAAAT